>JAKJJM010022435.1:0-10311 GCA_021901965.1 Pipa carvalhoi | reverse complement strand
CTTCAAATTGGGACAAGTTTACAGTGAGTATAAATTAACTATCCTAACAATTTTTTCCCCCCAAACTGTTTCATTTATGTTATATAATCACTGACTATGTAAAACAGTTAAAATCAGGAGCTGATAGGTCCACTTTAAAGAACCCTAAGTGCACAATGATATGAAATTGATATGACAGTACTTACTGTAGCATAGTAATGACCCATAACTGGTTTGGATAGTGTTTTTTATGTGCACTTTAAAGCAAACACCATAGAAAGCAGAATATTGATTTAATTATTTGACCATACTTTATTTATGAAGCTGCAGTATGATAAATGACTTTTGCAAACAGCTCTAGGGTTCATACTGCAACTATATAAAATAAATAAAAGCTATTCATCTACTTGGAGCTGAACCTAGAAATTACAAGCACATGTTTGCTCCACGTTTGTCATCTATGTATCATCTGGTGCTAAAAGGATCAAAAGTGAATCTTCCAATGTCATCAGGTAAACATTGTAGATAACAACTCGGAGAAAGATTCATGAGCCATTTGCATTCTGATACTAATTAGAATCTTGTTTGCAACTTAAATTCAATAGTCAAAGTGATTCCTGTTGTACTACAAAGGGGGCCAACATCTGAAAGGTGTCAAAAGCAATGTATCATAAAGAGGCTATTTATAAAACAGTCTCATATCTTTGAACTTTGTTTAAATGTAGTGCAGTCTTTTGTGTTGTGTGCTGTCACTGTGCATGACTTTCACAATGTAAACTCTATTCTTTTTGGGTTTGTTATTAAAATATGATCAAAATTCAAATTTGATCATATAGTATATAGTACAATTATCCTATTTAATGTACAATTTTACTTTTCTAATAATTGATCTGCCATTTAATAATTTGCTTTTCTATTCAAGAATACTGTCAAAGTATCTTGAATTTCCAATAAGCAAGGGATCACATGTGGAGGCTTACTGAGGCTTAAATTCCATTAATGGTTAAAAATTACATTTTTAATTTAAATTTAGCTAAAACTGAATCATCATTCAGTTTTAGCTAACGCGACGGCGACTTTTCCCGATTTTGCACAAATCGGAAAATCGCGATGGCGACTTTTTTCGATTTTGCACAAATTGGAAAATCGCAGCGGCGACTTTTTTTGATTTTGCTAAAATCGAAAAATCGGCCGATTTTCAATTATAATAAATTTCACCCTCAATCTAAGAGACATTAAGGTGGAAATTGCAATCTCACTCATTGATATTGGGGAGGCAATTGTTGCAATGGAATTTTGTTCTTAGACTGCAGAAATCTAGTGTGTAATTTAGTGCAAACATCTTCAGTACAAATGTGTACACAATCAAAATTCTAATCAAAATGTATTCAAAAATAATAATCATATCCTGTATTCTTATCATATTATGTACTGTTATATGCCCTATATACAGCTGTTAACAGTGACAATATCACTACCAAATAGCTATTATTAACCATAATATATACAAATATATGTGTGAAACCTAAAAAAATGAATATTTGTATATTCCAAAAATGAAGGCGGTACAAGCAATGGAAGATTGACATTTTATTGTACAATTTATTATGTAAAATGAATATACAGTACTACTGAATTTTGTCTAATCAAATACAAATGTGTGATTTTTTTTTGGATGACCTTCAAAAAATCTTTATGGAACATTTCAGAAGAAAAATAAGCTAGATACATCTAGAGACTGAAATGCATTGACTTAATAAAAGATCAAGTGTGTTCGGCATTTATTTCATTTTATGTTCAATTGTTTTTATTGCTTACAGATAACATCTGATGAAAGAATCATTAAAACAGACTACGGACTTCTAATTCGCAGTTTACAGAAAAAAGATTCAGGAATGTATTACTGCAAAGCTCAAGAACATACTTTTATACATACTATCACAAAGCTCAACGTCAAAATAATCGAAAATGAACAGATGGAAAATACACAAAAGATGGAAGATGATGAAGGAAGAACCCGGGATTTAATAACAGAGTCAAGACTGCGGTACAAAGATTATTTACAGCTCCTCAGTAGTCCTAACTTCAGCCTGGATGAGTACTGTGAGCAGATGTGGCAAAAAGAAAAGAAAAGACAGCGTAATAAGGGTGGAGCTAAATGGAAACATGTCCAAGAGATTAAAAAGAATAGAAACAGGAGGCACCATGAGCAGAGCAACCAAAGAGCAAGAGTTTTTTCAGCATAGACTGACTTGCATTGACAACTGCATTCATTTCTCCATTGGGTAAATGCCTTATATTGATATTTCTTTGCATTCGGACAATGGTAACTAAATGACGTGAGGTTTTGCATTACAGTATTGAGAAAATGATGGAAGTAAGGGGCTTCAACAGATTTAAAGGGATTTTGAGAATGCATGTCTGTATTTATTTTTCCTTGAAACAAATTAGTTACCTAGGTTCTGATCAACACAATGGCTTTAATCCTATGCAAAATCCTTCTTTGCATCACAGTTTCCTAGTGAAGAGTACACAACAAGTACATGGCGCGTGAGAGGAGACTTTAGGGTTTTATATATAGCAGTTTCACATTAAGCAAAGCCAATGATCTATTGGCAAGGACATTGTTCCTTTGTAAATATGCCTTACTGAGTTTCGTGTTGATGTGTTATATTTTTTTTTATGTAGTTCCATTACTTGGGTTAAGTTAAAAGGGGGTCATTCTGGGTTTTATTTATTAAACTCTGTTATTTAGGTGTCGTATTCTGTTGCTTTTTTTTAAGTTATAAATTAATATTGGGAGTTTAAAAGTAACTTTTTTATTACGAAGAGTAGAATTTGTGAAAAGTGCGCTGATTTTTTTCTTTCTTGTGTTAATATCACATCATTTTGGTGCAATAAACTGGGGGAGGAATGAAATAAGTATACTACACTATAGTATACTAACAGCATCCGTGCTCCACTAATATTTTTCATTTGTACCCTTCTGAACTCCATGTTCAGTAAATGAACACTCCAAAGATATTAAGTAACATATTTGTACTTGCTATAAACCCATGGCAGGAGGCATCATTTGATTGTGTAAGGGTGCAGACTAAGCTGAAGGCAAACAGTCTTCTCAAATACAAACACAGAAACTGGTTTGGGTATAGTAATATCTCTCTGTCATAAATGTGCATGTCGTTTTATGACAGCATATAAGCTAATAACACCAATAGGATCAAAATGAATGTTTTTGCATCTGTTAAACCAATTTGTTAAGCTATACAGTAGGTTTCAGTTTTCCTCTAAAATCCCAAATAATGTACATTGAGTATTATAGAATACGTACTTTGGATTTGTACATTGTCACAAATGTTCATTTAAGAACAAGTCATTTTAAATAGTACTTTTATTATTAAACACTATAAAGTTAGCTTTAGAAAAACCTGGACTAAAGGATATTGGTCCTTTTTTTTGATGATAGAGAAATAGAAAAGCAGTTATGAACCTTTATTTCTTATTTTAATTTCTCTGCAACATATGTAAGATATTTTTACTTTTCTTTTCAAGTAATTAATTATGAATTGTATAGTTAAAGCAATTAATGTGGGCACTATGACTTGGAGCCTGAAGCATTATTTGCTTATATCATTTCTGCATTTGCTCCATATGCCTTTAGACAAATCACTTCATCTCCTAGTAACAAAGGCATATTTCCAATATGTTAGAAAATGTCCTGGGAAAAGACTAACAGTGCTACATTTATTTCATTTACACAGGCGTCTGACACTGACAATGCTCTATGACCTACTTTTTTAACCTTTGGTATGTAAGCCCCTTAAGGTTTAGAGAACAGAGAAAGATGGATGTCAGATTTTTACTCTACAAATGAGAATCCCAGATCATTTTTTAATGAATTAGGTACAGTGCAAGTGAGAAAAATAAGTTTTCCAAATAAAATGTTTTAGAATATTAGGTTTTATAGTACAATTAAGGTTGTCATTAAGATATACCTAATTTAATATCAATGTGGAATTGAGATTTTTGTACTGAAATATCACTACATGAATAAACTTTCATTTTCCTTTTTAGTAGACTGGTGTTTCATTAACTTGCAGGCTATTGTTATTTTGTTATTGTATTTTTTGTATAGCGCTGACATATTACGCAGCGCTTTACAGAGATTCATCATTCACTTCAGTCCCTGCTCCATGGAGCTCACAATCTAGTTTCATCACACACAAACACAGATGTGGGAGGAAACCCACACAGGTACGGGGAGAACATACAAACTCCATGCAGATGAAGTCCAGGGTGGAATTGAACCCAGAACCTCAGCGCAGCAAGGTAACAGTGTTAACCACTGGGCCACCGCACTTGTAAGTAAGATCTAAAAAGTGATTACTTACAGAAGATTGTAAGTAAAGACAAATAAGTATGGTGAGTGCTTATGTTCTCTTTAAGGCATCCCACTAGGTGTAAAGCTTATTACATATTACTGTAACAGATCCAGGGCTTTAACATCCAGTTACACTTGAACATTTGAAGTTCTGGAACAGGGGCTCGTGTAATACTTGGACGGATCCAGGAAACAGGCATAAACAGACAAGGGCTTACTACGGGATCCGGATCGCCAATAGGAGAACTGAAGCAAACGCAGGCCCGATTACGTCACAAGGCATACTAGACATAGAAACTGTTGCAAGGTGCAGGAACACACAGGAACATAGTGATACACCACTTAGAAGGGCCAGTTGTACAAACAGGTGCAGATTCAGGACAGTAGATACACAGGAATAAGGTGGTACACCTCTGGAAGGTTAGGTGTAAAAACAGGTGCAGATACAAGAAACTAGACACACATAGTGCATATGGAGTAAAGGTGGTTCCTCTCTACCACAGCGGGAGTTTGTGCTGGTTAACACAGAGACGCAGAGCCTAAGGAGGGCCAGGTCTTTACCCTGAAACCCCCACAAGGGGGTATGGCCTTTGCGGCAGGCACCTCCCAGGTCGCGGCCCTCAGGTTAAACCCCTCCTCCCCGCCACTGGTGACAGCTGGATTGACTCACATGGGAACTCTGACGGAGACTTGGATTAGCAGAATTGTAACATAGAGAGATCATACTAGTGCAGCATGATAAAACAGTCACTCACAGCAAATATTGGGCACATGCTGAACTGTAACACACAGCACCCATTAGAAGCAGCTCAGAGAAGGGGATTAGTGCAGACGTGCATGAAAGCAGCACAGGAACAGAAGATAGGGCAAATGATGCAAACAGGCTAGTGCTGTACTTGACAGAAGCTGTATGTGTAAGCTGTGAAAAGACTTACTGAAGAGCTGACATTCAGAAGCAAACCACTTGAAGCTGACCCCTTCTGACTTGAAACAGAAACTGAGACTTGAAACACAGTTGCTCCAGATTGGCTAATCCAACCTGAAAGCACTGGGGAGTAGAGTCTCCTCAGCGCCTGCTGGCATTAAGTCGACAGACAGACAAGTGGTGTGCTATAGCAAACACTACTCATGACAGTAGATTTCTTCCAATTCGTTATCAACAGTGACCCAAAGTTGACCCAAAGGAGTGACCCAATGCTAAGGCAAGCTCTGTGGATTCATTTTTGGTGCTTTCAACAGCATATAATAGTTCTATTCACATTATGATTGAGCTCTCTGGCATTTGGCAACCACCAGTCACAGTATGTTGGTTGTATGAAATACATTACAGTATAGTGTACAAAAAATACACTGGAACAATGCATCTAAACTAAGCCAGAAACAGAAATGATTAGCAGAGACAGGTAGGTAATTAACAGGTCGAGGAACAGACAATATACAGTGGCCAAGTAAGCCCACTGGAACAGGTAGAGGAACATACTTTACCATAAGCATACTGAGTATGGTCTTTCAGAAAGTACAGATAAAGTGGCAGATACAGAATCCAGTAGATCACAGAGGAGAGTCCTAAAAAACAACAACATAAATCCACAAAAATGGATACATTACAATATGAAATTACACTCAGAAACAAAATTTCAGAATCTACCAAAAAACAGATCATATTTAAAAGCAGAAGACTGATAGAAATGAGGATCCTCTTCAACTTACTGATAGCAGATGAAAGTTTAAGGAGCTGCAGGCAGGCTGACAAGTTTAAATCTTATGCTAAGGAATCACAAAGCACAATTGCATGAATGTAAGATAAATACCCTGCAAGCATAAAGATATAAACTAGAAATAAAAAAGGGACAGAATGCTTAGTGCATGGGACACTGTATTACAGTGGATTATTAACCTAAGGGCCGTGACCAGGGAGTCTTCTCTCTGCTAAGTCAGTTTTTACTTGAAATAGGCACGATACTTCTCCCATGTGCTAAAGAAGCAGGGAGAATAGATCAGTCACACTTGTTTATTTTTTCTGATGCTACAGTGGGCCTTTGGCCTTGTATCCTATTTAATAACAAATAAAGAATTGCCAGTAATCTCTGTAGCCAGTGTAAGCACTTTACTTATTTATAAGAGCAGTGGCGTGAAAGAGTAACCCTACATAGGTGCTTAGTTACAGAATACTGGGCAAATCTGGGGATTCTTCTATGATAGCTGGGGTATACATTGCTCCAAACTCTATTGCTAAGTGGATGAAAACTCTTCTTAATGTTGGTAGACTGTCTTGGATAACGTTATTGCTGTGTTATTGGATATTGTTATTGTAATTTTAAAGATAATTGTGTGCTCACTGTTTACAAGAATACAGCTATTGCTTAGTTTTTGATTATATAAAAGAACTTCTGACACTTATTTGAATTTGTTTTGAGATTGTTATCCTATGCCAATACCATGTATGTTTTTCAGACATGATTAATTTATGTGTGACATTCCTCCGGGTCTCTAGTTGTAAAAGTAACCTGTTTTGACTGGCCACTGCATACAAACAACTAATACATCCCTAGGTTACCAATTTACATAATTATATTAGGTTTGCTTAAAAATTGTGAATACAAAATGTGCGCCTGACAGATATTCTACCCTTAACATCCTATTTTGGGATATCAATACTGAAAGCCATAATATATTTCCTGCTGATAATTTTATAAAACACAAGATTACATATGCCATTTTTCTTGCAAATTAATTCTTACCATAATGTTAAAAAAAGCAAATTAGTTCCATATCATTTGTGGTTTTTAAAAAAGGAGAGATAACCAGCAAGTCATTTTGCAAACTACCATCCCCTCAAACAAGGGAACATGAAATTGAATTATGGTTTGATAAGGAAGATTATGCAACCTGTAAGCATAAGAAAAATATGTTAAGCAGACTTTCATTGTTAAAGAAAAAGTATATTTAGATAGTTAAGGGTGCACTCACAACTTGCAATTAAATACCTGAGTTCATATAAAAGAAGCCTAAAGCATGGCAGAAGCACTCTGCAGCTAACAACTATTGATAGGCTAACAGGAGCCTCCCTTTATAGTAGTTTAAATGCAGTTTAAATTTGGTGGGTGCTAAAGCAGTTGAATGCTTGAAGCATTGCGTGCTTAAAGCAGCATATATATTAACTGATTTCAGATCACCGCTGCAGCATGTGAATTTTATGTGTTCAGTTTTAAAGGGATGAAGTAGCAATCCTGGCACCAGGTGAGATTTTTTTATAAACGGATTTGTCTTCTGTAATGCAATAACAAGTGATGCTGTGATCAAATTATAGATGCACTCCCTTTTTCACTAAAAGCACACATCTCCATAATACACAAAGAAGGGAAAGACCTGCTTGTATGCACTAGTTACCAACTCTCTCTACTTCACAGAGTTTAGTTTATTCTAAGGGCCAGATTCCGTAAGCTCTGTACTTCTGCGGAAATGCCTTTGCAAAGGCATTTCCGCGAAGTGCATGAGGCGCGGCCGCTGAAATAGTCGCGGACGCGCTTCATGTACTTCAAGAACAGGTGAACAGAGAACGGCCGCTTACGGAATCTGGCCCTAAATGAAAATATGATCTTGGTTGAAATCATATCTCTCATACCTTATATCTGATGACTAGGCAGACTCTTCTTTCATATACATCTGAGACAACTCCATCTTAGTATAATTACTCATTGGGCAATTAAGGAAAAGTTTCTTGGCATGCTTCTTTATATAGATATAGCAAAAACATTCACCAAATTCTATATGCTGTAAGCAGCCAGGCATTCTTCAAGAATGGGTTGTAGAAGTTGGTAAATTAATTAAACAGGTAGATCTAAATTACTGTATATGAGCCCCTTGGATAATCATCTGAAAACCCCCATTTGGACTCGGACTCACATGAGTAAACCCAAACTGAAATGAAAGCCTCAAAAGAAGTTAAAACAATTAATAGAGATTATTAGTTACCTTAGGAGCTGCAGCTATATGTATTTGGGCTTGTTTTGTCATTTAAAACTTTATGATAAAATTCCTTTTGCAGACATAAAATGCAAGCTGATATAATTAGACACAGAATCATTGAAATAAAATATGAATTTATTAGAAAAATCTTAGTTTTGGGATGAATAGAGAGATATCAAATATTATTTTGGATGTTTTATCTCCTTTAAAGAAACAAAATCAGTCCTTACATTTGCACAGCAAATAGAAAATGACTTTCAAGGTGAACATACCCCTTAAAAATAAAAAATGTCTCAAGAAATATTTACATTTGCAAAAAAAGGGAACGTTGTATATGCTGCTTGCTGGGACATTGTCCACAAAGAAATTGGCCGTATATTAAATCATTTGTCAATTACTTTAAAAAGAAAGAGAAATAAAAGCCTTTTAAAATGTAAATGAATCTGTTGACAAACCAAATCAATCAAATAAATGGAACATTATTAATAGGGTTGTAAAAGATTGCAACATATGCTGAAATACATGTGATAGTAATAAGAAATGTCTCTTTACAGTTAAGCAGCATTGCTGATTTAAGAAGCCACTGTCACAGACAAAAATGAAACACTCTGAAGGCACTGTTGATTGTCACCTGACAGTTCAGAGTTAAGTTTCATAACTAAAAATGAAACACAAATACAGAGAGATTCTGGAAATCCTCTACTGCTTAGAATATCTTTAACAGAGGACTCATACTGCAAGACTGGTATTTGAGAGGTCCCTGGAGAAGATTTCAGATGTCTAACATATTTAGCTTTGAAAAGAACAATTCATGTTTTCAGTACCCTTATATTTCTGATATTAACTATTTATTGCTATTGTCTACCTCCAATTCCAACAATATTATATTGTTATTATGATACACCTTTAATCATTTACTTAAAAGGAATACAGTCAATTTGATTTCTACATTTTAAACATTGATGTATAATTACCCTATGATATATCATGTGAGTTTATACAATATTATTGTATATATTATGTTATATGATATACACAAACTTTCAATTTTTACTTTAAGCTAAACTTCCCTGCTTTTTTATTTATTGCTCATTTTGAATGCATTTTACATAAATGTAATTGAATGTCGCTACAATTGAATAGTGATGTAAGTGTGCTCCAGACATGGTTTTGAAAGAAAAACTTTGCCTTGTAGTCAATCTGACACATCATCTTGTTCTTTGGAAAAATCCTGTAACCTCCTGGCTCTCGCAGATCTACATAATCTTCAGGAGCTGCTGATCTTACTGCATATAGTATATGTATGTATATATAATTTTATTTATAAAACGCCACAAATTTATGCAGCGCTGTACAATTTAGCAATACAAGAACAATACAGACAAGGGAAAAGTGCAAAAAACAATGCAAGTGTAGTATCAAAAGGATAGTTCACATAAGTGCGAGGTTGTGGATGACACATGAGGTTGGAGATCCTTGCCCCATAGAGCTTACAGTCTAAGGGCTAGATTCTCCATTGTCCGAATGCCATGCGAATATGCTTTTGCAAAGGCATTTCCGAGAAGTGCATGAGGCGCACCACTGAAATAGTTGCGGACGCGCTTCATGCAATTCAAGAACAGGCGAACAGAGCGGCTGCCCTGTTCGCCTGTTCTTGAAGTGCATGAAGTGGCTGCTCTGCCGCTCTGTTCGCCTGTTCTTGAAGTGCATGAAGTGCTTCCGCGACTAATTCAGCAGCGTGCCTCATGCACTTTTTGCAGAAATGCCTTTGCAAAGGCATATTTGCATGGCATTCAGACGATGGAGAATCTGGCCCTGAATGGGAGGAAGACATTACATATACAGATTGGAGTGTAATAAGAGCTGTACCAATGTGTCGAAACACAGGTCAATAAATACAAATATTAAGCATAAATAACTAAATAAGGATACAATAAAATATATACATAGAATTCAGTGATGAATATCAGTGCTAGTGCTCC
>JAKJJM010022394.1:0-13834 GCA_021901965.1 Pipa carvalhoi | reverse complement strand
AGTAAAATGGTCATCTATACATCGTTCATATAAAAGACATTGTGTTCTGCACGTATTCCACTTAGGTCACACTGTGGTTGTTGAAAGAGTCCTTGTATGTTACAGTAGCGTCCAATCAAATGGCTTTGTTTGAACTTTGTTTGCCCTTTAAATTGTTTCTGGGTTGGGATTTACTTTTAAAGGGGAGGGAAAACACAAGGGTTGGCAGCCTATTTAATTCTGATGCCTAAACAAACAGTAAATTAGTAGGGAATATGTGACTAAGGGCAGCTTGACATGGGTCAGGTTAAAGATACCCTTTCTGAAGACCTTCCCTTACTGGGAAAGCTGTGCTACCTATAATACTTGTTAAAAATATATGTAAAAATGAGGCACACATATATATTTGGATCAGTCAGTCCATTGATGGCGCGAGAGTTACTGAGTAACTGACACTGCTTACATGTATGACATCTATTCACTCATAACATGCAGTGTTTGTATCAAAGACTGAAAGTACTACACAGCCTGAACCTGGTAAACTTTATTCTGCATTCAGCTTCACTCACTATGTAAATATTTAACATATTTCTCTTGTATTACTTTGTTTTCTTATGTCTCAAGCTATTAAATTATGTGCCTTTGGCAGGGATCTTATCATTCAGATTCAGATTATTTGCTGTACAGTTGTACTTGGAATGTATTAAAAACCAAATGACTTATCGTTGGGTACATAATCAGTGAGATGTTCACATTGCAGCTGAGTTATAGATAGTCGCATGTGGACAGGCAGGTCGTTTGCAAATTATAAAGCCAAGATGGAAACCAAAAATACTTGATTTAATGAGATGGTCCAAAAAAAAAAATACCCATTCCCTCAATTACAAACTATTTTTTAATTCGATATAGTTATCAGTATAGCCCAACGGAAATCTAGGAGAATTTTTCTAATATTTGTACAAGAATATCTACCATGCCAATTCAAATTGAATTTTTATTTTTCTGGTTTTACTGCTAATATTCCTTCATTAAATTAAATTTTTTTTAAACAACTGATGTGTCCATTCCAGATACAAACGTAAACTTTATACCCTTACACTGTGAGGCTGTTGGGCAAATGCTGTAGTTGGTTCAGGTTTGATGGCCCTTGGGCTCCCACTGGTAGTTGGAGCTCTGTAGCAGAATTTTAATGAGTACAGACAGGTTTGCTTTGCTCCTGCATGAATCAGGCTTCTACATATGGAGTGATCCAGAAATCTGGAAGATGAGTGTCCCAAGGAGTACATTTTATGTGTCAACCTAGGGGACTACAGTTGGACTCCTTACATTAACTGTCGCATTGATATTTGGGACTAAATTAATTGGGATATTGTTTTTTTTAACTGATATTGCATTAACCATGGCATTGCAAGCACCCTGAATATTTAAAGAATTATGGGCACCCTGCATAACTAGTGCATTGATGAAGGAATTGATAATAGGCACCCAGAGTTATCGGAGCATAGATGATGGGCACCCTGACTAATCAATAACTTGATGACGGGACTCCCTGCGTAAGTGTGGTATTGAGAAAGGGCACCTTTTATAACTGTGAAAGTTAGGATGAGCACCCCTGTAAATTTGGAGCAATAATGGGGAAAGAATAGACGTTAAATGATGCTTGTTTCAAGTGACTGTTTAAAATTTTTAAGAGCATCGTAACTTAATGTTATTTGCACCAATACTTCTTCAGTGACAACCTCCAAAAAGAAATACCAAACACCGACTGCTTGCATGAATAAATAAAAACTCATGTGTTGGTAGTCATGGAAGTGTACCTATATGGGCTCCAGGGTATACCATACCAGCAGCTGGGGCATCTTTGGGTCTTTCCATCCAATAGATCAGGGGTTCTCAACCTGTTGGTCGGGACCCCATTGGGGGTCGAATGACAATTTGCCAGGGGTCACCTAAGACCATTGTAAATATAGGGTTTGAATGGAGACGCCCAATAACAATTAATGAATGGGGGTCACCAAATCACAGGGAATTGTACTAAAGGGGTCGTGGTAATAAAAAGGTTGAGAACCACTGCAATAGATAGTTGTTTTGTTCAGCATGCAACAATATTATGTCATTACAATGGTATATTTTCTGTGAGTTTAGTATCAGTACAAAATACAACATAGGAATTTTGTGCCTTCAAAATATGCTACATGTTATAAAATGCCCTATATAGAAAGGGATCCCCAGTCTATACCTATGACTGTATGTGTTCCTACTAAATACATATTATAAGGTGTGCTACTAGTCTACATTCTTTATAGAAACATTTTAATCCTGTATTATACGAATGTGAATGTGGAGCTTCAGTTAAATCTATGTAGTCTAAAGAAGGAAAGCCTTAATAATAAGAATTCAATTATTCATGGGCTTGTTTTTTTTATCTAAATAAATAATAACATACAAATCATGATAACAAATGATCTTTGTTCCATCTTACGTAAAGGCTTAAATAAAGGGCAGAGGTCTGTTGTTGAAGAGTTAATGGATTTGCAGGACTGTTTCACTTATAAATGGTTTGATTTAGTTACAGGGAAAAGCTGAATATACTTTGCCCTTACAAAGTAATCCTTCTATCGTTACCCACAATCAAATCAATATACTTTCATGTTGAGGAGAATTTTTCAGGTTGTGTGGGGTTCCCTGATTTCTAATGGCCTGACACATCTAGTTGAGTTTCTAGGCAACCTCCAGTGTCACTTAGGGAATAATAAACTAAATGTAGTTGGGATGCTGGGCAGTGACTGCCTTAGACAGTAACATGGTGTCTACTAATTAATATGCTATGTTACTGAGAAATTTGCAATAGGGCTGACTTATGCTGACAATCTGATCTGCTAAATAATTCACAGCGTAAAAGATGGACTACTAGTCAATTAGTAATACAACTGGGTCATTGAGAGACCGCTGTATAATGTAATTATGTGTTAATAACGCTAATAATGATTAATCTTCCTGATTATTAGGACCAGAACTTTAGAAAAATAAAAATTCCTATTTGGATTGGCAAGGCAATTATTCAAATACAGCTCCTTGTAAAAAAGTTATCTTTGAAGTTAAATTCTTGAACTTTATTGCTCTTTGTCTGGTTTTATCTTTAGTGATAGCAGCCATGTTGAATGTATTGACCAAAATAAGCCCCATCCAGTCTAGTTGTTTTAGAAAATACATATTCATGAAGCACCCCAGAAGACCCAATCAAATTAAATTTCATTCTTTCTAAAACCCATTTAGAATTTTTGTAAGCACAAATGAAACATATAATAATTGTTAAGGCATTTGGGCAATTTATTTATTTATTCTTTTTTGTGCTACTGTCCATTTAAACCTTTTTTTAATTTAGAAGTATTATATCTTTCTGCTCAAGCCAGTGGTGTGGTGCGCGGGGCGGACGTACGAGTGTGTGTGTGTGTGGGGGGGGTGCTAGTGGAGGGCGGTGCTGCCGCCCTCCTCCCCGCTCGGTGACCCCACTCGGGACAGAATGCCACCCCCACCACAATGTGCCGCCCGGGGCGGACCGCCCCCACGCTATGCCACTGGCTCAAGCCCTGTGCTACTGTTTTTCCATTCTGTTCCTAATTCTGTGGCATGTTGCTTGGTTAATTACCCTACCAACCAAAACACCATTTACAGGTAAACAAGAACAAAAATACAAAAATAAAGTTAAATAAATAGAAAAACTACAAAACATCAAAAATAACATTCCAAATATGAAGACTGGTTGCAAACTGTTTTAGAATTTTATTATCTACACAATGCTAAAAATGAAGTCCATGGTGGACAACCCTTTTAGGTCCGGTTCACACAGGCGTTTTCCTATATGGCGCATGTATGCTGCGCTTAAGAAAAAAAACACGTGCTGCAAATTCCTATGCAACTTACCTTGCTCTGACCACACTATGATGCAAGCTTCACGTCGCGTACTTTCCAAGCATACAGATGTGATGCTAAGAATGCGGCCAGATAAAAGAAGCTTCGAACACCGAGGGAGTGTTCACACTGCATCGGGTAAGTACAATAAAAAAAGTGCGTCCTGAATATACGCTGGCCTGAATTTGCTAAAAGTGCAGCGCATAAATGCGCTAGTATGAACCGGGCCTTAAGCATATAAATGCCATTCAAAACTCTCTGAAGTCTAATTGTCCCAGTTCTTTTTCCTATCTTAGTACATGTGGTATCCCCTCCAGTCCTGTCCATGTATATTAATGTATATGTGCAGACAGAAAGCATGTATTAGTCACTGCATTTACCCTCCCCAGTGTAAGGTAATATAAGGGCAGGGATAAGGTGAAATGCTTTACAGGTGTCACTGGTAGACATTCCAAGCTCTTAAAGCAGAACCACCACATTTGCATCAAGCATCCAGTTTCATGTACTTCAGTGAAGGATTCTTAGCTAAAAACACTTGTATAATAATCCATCTCAGACACAGGAAGATGTATGAAGGTGCTGCACTAAGGGGGGCCTTGTAGGGGTACAGTTGCACTGAGTGGGGCACTATATGGGGGGTGAGAGACAAATTTTGGCACCTTTGCCTTGGACAACCACCAGCAAAGACAGAGTCAAACACAAATCAGTCATTCAACTTTGAAAAATCAATTTTACAAGAACTATGTAGGACAACATGACATGCCAATCCAAATAGATTTTTTTTTTTTTTCATTTTCTGGTGTTACTGGTCCTTTAAAAAGAAGTGTAAATTCATTGCCAGTAAGTCAGGCCTCTATGGTTTGGGGAGGCGTCAGCAACAAGAGATTTGAGAAACACATGATCTCTTCGGTGAGCTCCATTGACAAATTCTGGAAGGATGTGAGGGGTCATTTGAGGGGAAAGATTCTAGTGCAGCCAAATGAAAGCGTGGGTCATGTGGTTGCATAAAGAGTATTTAGTTTGGGCAATTATAATAAAATTAGACTTATCACAGTCATGATATAAAAGTTTTATCTAACATTATGCAAATAAATCATTTATGCCATGGTTGAAGTCAAAGTGAAAACAATAAATACTCTTTGTAATTCTTATTGATTCAGCAATTACCAAGACTATATCCCTGGTGCAACCAAATGACTCATGCTTTTATTTACCTGTTCCAACATCCTGGTGCATTGTTTTTCAAATCATGGGACAATACACATGACCATACAATAATTCTATGTTTCTAACCTGTAACAACCTACCATAACTTTCCAAGTGTACTTATTGTACACATAAACACAGAGTTGCTGAGCTGATAACCCAAAAGGTAATTATGATATGTGGGAAGAGCCAGTATGTGTAGTGATGGGTGATTACTGGAATGTTCTTCTTTTGGGGCTTTTCATAACTAATAGGATAGATAAAGATGGCTCCCATTTCCCAATGCTTACAGCTGTGTGAGGAGCAAGTACACATTGTGCTGTTTATAATTTAGCTAAGATAGAACTCAACTATCTGTTTAGTGAGCATCTGTAAGGGGGAAAACAAAAGGGACTATCCAAAAAACAATTATTTTCCAGTAGTTAAAGCCCCAACAGGACCATCTAGATTTAGTTAGAGAGATATAAAATGGATTGGCTAGCACCCTTATTGGACTGAGGAAAATCAGTCAGTTACTGCAAATTATATATGAAAGCTATATAGCCATAATACTGTGAGGGTGCCATTTTCTTATGCCACTTGGTACTATCTTAGAGTTCAGAAAGAGAACAAGTTCAATGAATTGATAGATACTTAAAGGGTAATATCAACATGGGCAGACTTTACAGTGGTCTAGTAACCTATGCCAACCAATCAAAAGTTGTCTTTTATTACTCTTGCTTCCTTATAGCAGAGAATGCCTGTAAACCTTTGTAAATGATTGCATTGCCCCTGGTGATGAATTTACCCTGTATATACACTGTTCTAACTGAAATAGGGAGGAGACAAAGAGCCTCATTGACTGACTAAAGTGTGAATTCATCTGACAAATTTCAGTGATACGATTCAAGTCGCGTCACCAAAATAGTGGCAAATTCACTTCTCACTAAGTGGAGAATATGCTTGTCGAACAAGCGGACAGAGGCGAACGCTGTCGGATGCATAGTGTGGCATAGTCAGTCATATTGAAGTAGGATGAGAAGTCATGGAGAGTGAGGGGAATTCAATCAGTCTCGTCATATTCCACTAAATGTATTCTATTTCTATGTCCCCTTTTCCCTAGTTCATGTTGTCACTTAATCTCAGTTGTCATTGTCACTTTTGAATGAATAGTCGCCTTACGCAACACTGGAGCCCTACCATCAACCCTCCAATTCACCACTCTGATGTGGTGAAGTCAAACAGGTTAATATAGAGCAGTTCACCTAGTCGCATTCGCACTTCCACACCACTCCACTGCTTAGTCAATAGTAGAAATACCTGTGCACACGCACGCAAAATGATGCGAAGAGCTCCATAAGTTCACGACTCGCATAGTTGCCCGAACAGGTCGTGTATTCACCATTTCACAGAGTTTGCTCAATAAGCGAACATGGGGAAGTGGAGAATAGACGCAAATTCATAGCTTTACGCGACTTCTGACTATTTAGAGTCGATAAGGCTCTTGGTTATTCCACACACATCTAATGTTAATTTGTCAATCAATGTAATCAATCATGATTGGTTGTTTCTGATCTGTGATCACCCACATACAAGATTTACTAAGCATCCTTTAAAATAATCCAGATGAGTATAGCCACCCCTCACTGCGAAAACAAATAAAATGATCTTACTGTAGTTGTCTGTGGAAGATGCGTGCAGGAGAGAAGTCAATATAGCCTCTCCCACTCATATATACATAAATATATTTACACAGAGAAAGAATGTTATGTGTTTAAGGGAAACAAAGTGAAAATAATACACCATATTTAACTAAAGGCATAGCTGGCATTCAACAACAAAATATAAATATCTATCATTCCACAATCAACACACACTATGAATTTGTAAGAATCGAATGTCAGAGAATATTAGTTATATTCACTTCAAAATTTCATTTGAAGACAGAAATAAAAAATTAGAGATGTGCATGGCCCCCATGTTTTGTTTTTGATTCCATTTCTATGTTTTGAATTTTTTTACGTTGACTAAAAACACAAAATACATCTTTTAAATTAGCTTTTTGTGGCCATTTCACAGTGCATTGTCAATTAGATGTTGTGAAGGCCCTGCATTTTATTTTCCTTTTACAGAGCCTAGACCATATGTCAGTTTTTAAATATTTCTTGTTCTCCAAAGGCCAACATTTGCTATAAGTAGCAAAATCAAAAAACACGTAACACAACTTCTGTGAGGAAAATGACAAATGGTTTCACATTTGCAGGATTTGCAGCAAAAGTTCACATGGAATTTGAACAACTTGACAGAATAGTTCAAGAAATTGAAAGGACTTGGCACTTATGTTCTTACCAGATGAACATTTTTTTTTAATAACTAGAAATAGATGAAAACTGACAAATGGCCTAAGCACTTTAAAAAGTCACTATGTATGGGCATAAGAAGCTTGATAGATTTCTTCCTGAACAATATCACTTTTTACCAGATTTTTTTATGAAAAAAAAACCTAAACCTCCCAAAACTTAGACAATAAAAAGGTCTTTGACCTGATGCGACAAAGTTGAAAAGTCCTCCTGTAAATGTGGAAAGAAGAGATTAATTTAAAATGTGTTACCTGGATACTTGGGCCATTTGTAGAAATCCATCAAATTTTTTTCCTATCGGCAGAGGTCTCCTGACATTGTTCATTTGATTAGCATCCAATGGGGACAAGACATGACCCAAAAGGCTATGAGTTGAATACTGAAGGCAAACGATTAGAATAAGAAGCTTCTCCATGATCTCTTGTTATCGTGTAGCAGAAGAGTTGGTTGTGTTTCCAGCCTTCCCTGTAGTAACAATGAAATATCTGTTAAAGGACAGCTTATATTGTGGAGTTGTTTGTATGCAGTGTATTCTAGAACAGCACAATGCTCCATAGGGCCGGACTGCTTAGATTGTCTGGTATAATTATAACAAGAGTTTTTGTACTGGGTAACAATGCAGTGATGACAAGACCAGTGGTTTCTGCAGTGTTAGAGCTACTGACTGGTCTACTCAGTGTTTCCTCAATGTCTCACACTGGATCTGGTTGGAACTTTTGGGGGACCAATATACTAGTTCTTTAAATTTAAAACAAAAATATTTCTTCAAAAATTACTTTTTTTTCTCATTGCAATCTGTATACCGTAATTGCTTTATAATTCAAATGTAAAGCAGCAGAGAACCTGAGTTTGGATAAAGGTTCAAACAAACCACAAATGCTCAACAAACCAATTTCCAAATTGAACTGTGGGAGTTTGCTCTTCTCTGTTGATCACAACCACAATTACATCAGAATGTGTAGTCAGGCAGGGCATGATCTGATGTACTTGTGGCACAGTGCACAGTGGTCGATCCCTCATGGCCACCATTGAAACCACTGAATCCAACAAAACTAGCTAAACAGATGGTGGCTGGAATGGTGCATGACTGTAGGAGAGCTGTCCCAGCAGGACGAGGGACTGCAGATGTTGAAGTTATGGATGACTCGGCTAAGAAGCGATGGTGCCCCCTACAGCATGAATCCCTAAGCAACCACCCTCCTGTAAAAAGAGACAGGGTAATAGACACTGAAGTCATAATAATTGGATTTCCACAAATGGCAGACTGACAGGAAAGTTTTAATATGAAACAGGAGTCAAGTCACAACTTGAAATGAAGATGACATGTTATATAACTGAAGGAACATGGGAGTGACAGTAATTATTGTCACTCTTGTTCTTTATCCTGTCCTAGGTTATTGTCACTTCCATGTTATGTAGCCGCATCTACTGCAGAGCTTTCAATGAGCTCTTAACCCGCCAACTCTACCTCACATAACGCAATTTATGAATTTATAGTCTCAAGTCCAAGATATTATTTTTAGCCCGGGTCCCTCACTGACATATACAGGTGGATCCTAGTTTTTATCTATATTAACCTGGGCCATGTATTATAAGGAAAGAGTAGGGGAATCCCTAATGTTTTGTACATAGTGTGCTGACTCTCCCTTACTTATATTTGTCTTTCAAGGAGGTGCGCTTATTTATTTATTTTAGTGGTGAGTCTGTCAGTTCATTATATGGATTCCCTCCTGTATTGTGAGGGAGCATGAGTCACATTTGTCTCTGTACGTCCCATACTACAGTAACTGCAGTACAATTATCCGTTTCGTTTCCCACCATGAGAATGCAGCTAGCCATTCAAAGGTATGGTAGACCATAGATTATGGTTCTGCTTAGTAACATAGCATAATACAAATGGGTCATTCCTGTGTTTCAGTAGGTGAAAAGGTTTTGTTTGTTTCTATGGGGGATAGGACATTGCACTCACAAAATGTTCCACTTCTGTAAATATTTGCATTTATACAAAAGAACAGTCACCTGTTACTGTCTGAAAATGTTACAAATGGCGATTCGCTTGTATTCTCCTACTGCAAAGTTTATTTCATTGGAAACATCTGTATTAATCTTAAGGTATAGAAGACAGTCACAACTATTGGCCTGTATGTTTTCCCTTCAGGCATTTTCCTGGGGATTCAGCATTGTTTATAATAACAAAAAAATGTTCCGTTACATTTCTCCGAGATTTGTTGCTACAACTTTTTCCAATCTTTTCTGTAAAAAAGAGGCTGGTTAATTGCATATGTGTAACACTACCCTTAGGATAATAAAGATTTCTTCATTTTTACAAACTGATTAGCGATATCGCTAAATCACTGTCCCAATCAGTGGTTCTCAACTTGTGGGTCGGGACCCCATTGGGGGTCGAATGACGATTTGCCAGGGGTCACTTAAGACCGATGGAAATATAGGGTTTGAATGGGGTCATCCAATAATAATTAATGAACGGGGGTCGCCAAATTACAGGGAATTGTAGTAAAGGGGTCGCAGCAATAAAAAGGTTGAGAACCACTGGTCCCAATGTTTAATTTATTGTCCTACCATTTTGATGGTCTCTAAAACTGAACTAATCAATCCAGTGCCTTTAGACAATTATTTTACATGTTGCATGCATATACAATTACCGCTACAGTAATCGTTAGTTTTGTTATGACTTCATCGAAAGGTTGTGTTTATCAAACATGAAATTGTCCCATAGATGTGTGAATTTGCCACAACAGATAAGACGCAACTTTGCATATTAATCTAAGGATGTTACCGTTTTCAGTGTAGTGATTTCTCGCACAATTTGACAACTTATTCTGGTTGCATACTTACACACCAGATGCAGATGGACACTGCATAGGTTTTTAAAATAAACAATGACCTCTGGGCACTGGCCAACATGTAACAAGCTGAATTACGAATTGTTCCGTTACATACACTGGATTCCTACTGGCTGGATTAATGATTGATTGTGCCCCACTGGTTTGCTTAACTCAGCAGTTCTCAACCTTTTGTTGAGCGCGACCCCACGGTGACGTCATCGCGGGGGGTGTGCTGCGTCATGTGATGATGTTCGGCCGCAACGTCAACACGTACGTGCATCACGTGATGATGTTTGGCCGCAACGTCATCACGTATGCGCGTCACGTGATGACATCGCGGCCGAACATCATCAAGCAACGGAGCTCAGCGGTGGTTCGCGACCCCTGTGAGACGGTCGTTCGACCCCCAAAGGGGTTGCGACCCACAGGTTGAGATCCGCTGGCTTAACTTAACATTGGTTTGGTTAGCTTGTACCCAATAAAGTATGCATTTACATAATCTAATCATGTTTATTAGATTAGAATCTATTCTTTCCAGACTACACTCTGTCTAGTTCATTGCAGGACTTTTAAAAAGAACAGTAACACCAACAATTAAAAATGCCTGAAATGCATTTATAGTAAATATATATATATTCAGTCCGTTCTTCCAAAAATTCTAAAATGTGTATAGGAATGAAAATATTTACCTATTTAGTGTTAGCTGAATATGTATTATCTAAAGCACCATAGAAAACAATGGGACTGGGTAAGATCTGTTTAACAACATGGCTACTATCAGTAAAGTTAAGAAGAGGCAATAAAACTCATGAATTTATCTTCAGAGATAACAAGTGTTGTATTAGAAGCACTGCCATGCCAATCGAAATGGGAGGTTTCATGTTATTGTTCCTTTAAGACAGGGACCACATACATGCACCACCATTTAATCACTGTGACTTCTCAATGGATAATAAAGATTTCATTACAATCAATAGGAAACATGAGTGAGAAGCTAATTATTACTCCTGGTATTACTGGGCACCAGTCACTATATTTTGACCCGATAACCGCAGGTCCTTCTCTTGTCCCTGTTTGTTAAAAATTACAAATTAATATTTCTTCTGAATAATTGCACCTCTTCTCTTGTAATAGCAACATTTTGTCAATGGGAAATAAAGTAAAAAAGAAAACCAATTACTTCTAATAAATAGTGTATTTTTTTTTTACCTTTAAAATTGTCTTCCTTGAAACCACCTCTGAGTTCCACTTATGTAGACCATGTGACATTAAATGGCTTAGTTTAATAGTAAAGCCTGTTGTTCCCAAGGCAGCTACTGTTTCATTAGTAACCCAGTGATAGGCAGAGGCCCTTATCTCCCATTAGTTCAAGCAACACAGATAAGAACTGTTAAGGCATTTCATATTTTGTGTTGTTACTGCCTACTAGTCTTTGTCATACATTTATTTAAGTTCACAGTGTCATAATGCAGTGTACCATTTCCCAGCTCCACCCAAAATCATTCCACCCTCGATGGCCCTGTCATAGCATGTCAAGAGAGATCTTCGTGACACTGTTATAATGGGAACCTGTTGAAGGACGGATAAAAGGTTTGGTCTGTGAAATGAACTTCACACAAAGGATTCTGAAAGGCAATACAAATTTCCACAGGCCTGTACACAAAATCCCTTTTTTTTTTTTTAACATCTCTTCAGAATTGAATAACCCGAGGCCTTCCATTTCTTTCTAATGAGATGTTGCTAACTGCCATATAACAGTTGTACATGTGTATCCAAGCTTGTTTGAAGAAACAATTATCAAATTAAGGATAATAAAAATGATGTTGATATGACAGCATTGGACCAATTGGTGCAATTGCCAATCAGATCCACTAAGCTGTTAACAGAAATTTTATAACAAATAACCTTTGTATATTTTATATTGGAGTTCTACAACAGAACTCATGAAGAGAGCATAAATGTTCAGAAATAACTATATGCTTGTTACCCTTTAAGGTAAGGAACCCCGCAGCCAAATCCTCAATGGCTACTTTGTGGCTTAGCTGAAAATGTAGTATTCATTGTATCCTCTAGGGGTAACCAGTCTACTTAGTTCTGCTCTATAGGCAATATTGAGCCCGATTACAATTAACAGTGTGGACCTGCTCTTAAAGGACCGGCAACACCAGGAAAAGAAAAATCCCATTTCATTTACAATGGCAGTTATTTCTATAGTGGACTTGTAAATATGTTATCTTCAGATTTAAATCCCTAACTTGCATTTTTTTTTATTAGTTTATTTTTTTTTCACTTTCATGGTTGCAGACATCTTTTACCTGTTAAGTGAACAAACTCTTGCTCTGTGGATTGTATTCTATGCAACTTTAAACAATCCAAATTCATCAACCCTGTAACATCTGTACGTTGTCTTGGGGTGACCTTTGACTCTCCTCTTTCCTTCTCTAAACAAACAGGAATAACTAGCCAATCTAAATAGCAATTTTCTTTTTTTTTTTGGTGTCACCGTTCTTTTAATGGCTCTTTAAAGGGAAAATTCCTGCACATTCTAACCAAATCATAACAACCCCTAAATATATAGTCACACTATTGTCTGTAAATCCTGACCAGACCACCTTCGGC
Source organism: Pipa carvalhoi (assembly GCA_021901965.1). Taxonomy (NCBI): domain Eukaryota; kingdom Metazoa; phylum Chordata; class Amphibia; order Anura; family Pipidae; genus Pipa; species Pipa carvalhoi. The sequence goes on along the minus strand of JAKJJM010022394.1, from coordinate 933 downwards.
TGTAAACAATTGCCCCGTTGATGAATTCTCCCGATAGACTCTTCTGATCATCACTATTGGCAAGTACATTCAAAGAGAACAGCTAAAACGTATTTTACTATATAAATGGTTATTCAATGCACTGATCCATTGGGAATTACCAATCACCTCTTTTAAGTCAACAAGGTAAGCTTTCTAGCCTATGATGGTGCATTTAGGAGTAGCAAACATGCATGTTGCTCCTCTGTAGTTTCTTGGACTGTACATAAGTAACTTGGAGTCCTAAAGCAATAAAGGAGTTGTAGATCCCATTTTTTGCATTGTCCCATACCTTTTTCATACATTTTACTGTTGAGAGTAGATTTAAAATTCATTGCTTGCTTTGTTCTATGCACCTCTTCACCTTGACTACTCTATGATGGAATCCTAACCAAATCTCTTATGCAAGCTATTGTATAAGGGCTACTACAAGTGTAATGGTGAGATATATGACTAATATGTGGTTGGAAAGTATTAGGACATATTTTGTTAGGGCTTAAATGAATACAGCACTTGATGAACTCATAGATTTTCTTAATGTGCCTCACACGATATCGGCCGACGAAAATGTGAAATTTGTAGCATAAAACAACCTTTTGCGTTATGTTCTATAAATGTATATATAACTGGACGCAGGCTGTTGCAAGCGCAAGCTTCCATAAACGTTTAACAAATGTTTCCATCTGCTTCACTCAATAAAAATAATGAACGATGCATTTCTTTACCTTCAGTTACACTCATTATAACTTGTCAATGCCTGATTAAATGAAACCAGTAGGTACAAAGCAAAATGCACTAAAGGGTGGACTGAAATATATCCCAAAATGTCATCGGAACTGATTTAAATCGCATAATATATCATCTGAACTGATAATATATCAGTAATATGAACAATAATATATCCCAAAATGTCAT
>JAKJJM010022393.1:0-15668 GCA_021901965.1 Pipa carvalhoi | reverse complement strand
AATCAATCTGCTTCACATGAAACATCTAATGGGGGGAAACACTTCTCAATAAGGTATAGTACTGCATATTTAAAGATGTAATCTGACTATAGTTCTCCTTTAAGGCATTTTTACATTTTTGGTGATACCATTCTTTTAACACTCTATCAGGAGTGGATTATGCCAAGAACTGAGGGTTGTGAATGCCTTGGGAGGACCCTTTGAAATCATGTTTTTTTAAATTCTCTATTTCCCCCATAAATTCTTTTAAAGAGATATTAACTTGAGAAAATCTTCAGTTTTTGCAAATAAAATTAATCTTCAGCCTAACAATTTAGTTTATTATGCATAAATATTTGTATACATAATCTCACCATGCTGCACTGCTGAAATCAATGGTTTGTTTATAGTTTCATAGCCTGTGGTGGGCCATGAGGCATTTTTTTTATTATAAATTATATGTCAGTCATAAAAAGAGCCAGACCTGCTGGGGATGGTAAAGATGACCTGGGCATCAACTAAAGTAAATGAGATTTTCTTTTCAACGTGACTAAGTTTACATAGTTTTAAAAGCACAATCAGCTGTTTTCTTTTTTGAAAAAAGTAACTACCAGTAGAGTATACATGCGCTCATACACATTGTATACCTGAGTTTCTTTAGGAGAACAAAACAGCACAATAGTAACGCTATAATGTGTTGCAGACGGGTAGCACCCTGTATGAAGTCTTTTAATATAGGTCTGGCAAACATGCCCTGCTTTTTGTAGTTTTCTTCAGGGGGGGGGGCTTGCTCGGAACACTAGTCTGTAAGTGGGATGAGGATATCCACTACAAATCCATGGAGACAACCTATTGCTCACACTGCAGTGGACTGGGCTGCTTTTATATTGTCTATGTTATTGCATGCCTACTGCACCATACAACAAGAGCTAATCTGTCCTAGCTGGTACCTTATCCAGGTATTCAGGCCTTTCCCGTCTGGTCTCACAAAAACCCCATGTACTTCTTATTTGTCCTACTTCCTGCTGGGCACCTGATTTTTAAGCTACGTGGCCTCACACTACATTTTAATATAATTATAATTTTTTGTTTGCTCTTTTTCATATTAAACTAAATTTGTTGAAAAACTTTAAGCTACAGTAAATGTAAAAAAAACAAAACAAAAAACCACATCTTCCAGATAAAATGATTGTTGTCCTACATTCAATCTTGCCGGACTACTGCTAATATTCCGTTTCTAGATTTAAAACCTCAGACATAAAGCAAGCTACGACTGCCGTTTTTGCTATAAAAGTAGTAAAGTCCTTCACAACTAATCAGTACATATGCTTCCCTATGCTGTAAGTAGTATCACTATGCTCAACACTGTAAACTGGCTTAACCAAACAAAAGTATCTTCCCTGTGTTGGCAACAAAGACAGAAAAACCTACAGCCCAAGAGGAACAAGGAAAAAAATGTTAGAATTGGATCATTCATGGAGCAAGTAATGTACACTACAAAAGAGAAAATGAGGAAAATTAGATCAAACTTACCTGTCTTAGTTTGCTTAGCACAGACGTCCGTTCGGAGCTTGTATCCATAGGCCGGTAGGACATCTCAAACAATATTATTCCCAGACTGTACAGGTCAACTTTCTAAACTCAACAGAATAGGTAGTGTGACTATATTAACCTGCAAGTGTGAAACAGCTAAACAGTACATTTTTTGTGCTATCTTTATTTTTATTTAGCATGTTAATCAAAGGTTCATAAGCAGAAACCAGGAAGAGTATCTTAATAAAAGTGAATAGTTCATCATGAAAATCCTATAGAAACAGGTTTTATTTTATCTTTCCCATTGCCCATTATTACCTGATTGTAGGATGCTTTGGTGCTTCCTTGCACTTCAGGACTCACGTACAAAGCTGTGCCGACCATACCTGTTAGTTTGCCTATTAATGTAGAATACAGAAATTTCACTTCAAATTACCCAAACTGATTAAGAAATAATTATCAATAAATTATACGTGGGTAGGTCAAGGTAACCTCAAAGCGTTAGTGCTCCAGTTTCTGGCATCCCCGCCACTATGTAACATATATAGTTAATTTGTAGAAGGTAGAAATTGGAGCTCTGCTTCAAAGCAATGCGTGATTTATTAGGTTCACCACTATATGTTTCGAGACAATAGACTCTTTATTAAGTGATAAAGGGCCCATTGGCTCAAAAAACAAGTAGTGGTGAACCTAATTTACAAATTACCTATATAAGAAACAATGATGCTGTTGGATAGTGGAATAGTGTTGCACCTTGCCCAGTAAAATACTATGGAAGAACAAGTCCCAAGTCTGCTTGTAATATGCAAGAGTTCTTTGTCATTGTGGAAAAGTGAATGCTTTTATCAGTTATCAGTGTAAAACATACCAGGCCTTTAATGCATTTTTATAAAGCATACCGCTGACTGGTGAGGCTGCCATCTTACTTTTATTTGTAATTAGTATGTACTGCATGCTGAAAACTGCAAGTAATATAGCTGGGCCACATAATCTTTCAGCCAGATGGTTGCTGTTAAATTTACAATAGCTTGTGCTTCCTTTCTCATAAATAAAATGAAGGCAGCAGAGCGGACCTGTCCCATTCATGGCGCTAATTCTGCTACACATGGGCAGTGTGGTGGCTCAGTGGTTAGCACTGCTGCATTGCAGCGCTGAGGTTCTGGGTTCAAATCCACCCTGGACTTCATCTGCATGGAGTTTGTATGTTCTCCCTGCACCTGCGTGGGTTTCCTCCCACAATCCAAAAACATACATCTGTGTATGTGTGTGACTGAAACTAGATTGTAAGCTTCACAGGGCAGGGACTGAAATGAATGATGAATCTGTGTAAAGCGCTGAGTAATATATCAGCGCTATATAAATTCAATACTAACAATGTTAGTGAAAATGTGGCAAAGTCCTGCACTGTTTTACTTACACTGACAGCATAGTGCTATTAGTGATGCAGGCCCTACCCTGCTATCAACAGCACATTAAAGTTATAATCTGCATAAGGTTTTTTTTTCCCAAAACGGTCACTTTCAATTTCCTGATTGGTGCAATAACAGAACAATTCTGCATTTTCATTTGAGCCAAAACACTGCAACAGGCTTAAGCAATTAATTCAAGTAAACATTAACCAGTAGCTGCAAATTCAAAAACAAAAGGAGGGTACCAGGTTGTAGCAAGGCTACAGTATAGCTCAGTGGTCGGCAAACTTGGTGGAGGAGGGAGCCAATTCACTCCCTTCTCCACCGCCGACTAAAGTCCGTAGAGCCAGGGGGAGGAGCGCAAAGGGGGCGGAGCCTAAGTCCAATCAGAAGAAGCGTTGGCGATCATGGGCGGGAGCTATGACGCAAAGGGGGCGGGGTTATGGCGGGCACCGAAAGCCACAGTGAGGTGGCTGAAGAGCTGCATCTGGCTCGCGAGCCGGTATTTGCCGACCCCTGGTATAGCTACTTACAATAAATGAGAACAAAAATCAAAACATTTCCCTTTAAAATAGCACATACCAAAATAAGCAACAATGCAAGTTTTGGACTATGTGCAATCAGAGCACCGAAACCCACATTTACTTCAACAGGAGTTAATGGAGGAGCCTCTATACTTACATACCTATATACCAGTTAGTTTTATTTGCTGTCAGTTTGTTGAAATGAAACCACACGCACAAGTATGAAAGATGCCACAAGCTTTCTTTTTTTTTTTTTTTTTAATAAAATCATCTGAATAGTCTGAACATGGCTGAAAGTGCTGTGACTGAGCCAACAATATAAACAGTCAAAGGACTGAGCTTCACAATAGCAAGCAGACGGGTACGTTGCATGAGAAGAGCCATTAGTAGAAGACATATTAGTAGTAGGAAGAGCGAGGTTATATTGCCGGGTCGCTGGCCTGACCTCACCTTTTGCACGGAAATCGATTCTGGAAGCACTATCTTCTACAGAAAGAAATATATACATGTCTCAGGGGAAACTGGGATTGTATACTATTTAAAAGAAATTCTATGATTTATTTATTATCTCCAAAGAGATGACATTTCAGTGTTAACTGTGCACTTCTGAACATTGTCTTCTGGATCTTTTAATAAGCTTGATAATTTACTTTACAAAAACACTTTCTAACAGTGTATGCACATGGCTGCTTTGTAATGGAGAACGCCTGCTCAAGGTGTTTGAAATGTTAAACATTCTTCTTTCTTGTGCAAAGCACTAGAAATGATTGATATAAACTAGAAACAGTAAAACGGAATGAATGAATTCAAATCCCAACATTACAATTAACCAGTGCTGGTGTAATGTATTTGGGTTTTGCCTATAGACTTTTTGCAGAATACTCTCTTACCTTCCGGGTCGACTTTAGCCAAATCACAATGCACCTTTTCATCTTCTCCTTGTGTTGAATCAATCTAGAAAGAGTAAATATCCACAGTAGCTATACTAAAGGATAGTATCTTATTATTGACTAAATTATATTAAATATATTTATATGATTAATATTGAAAACAATGCAGCACTGGACACATTGCTTCGGCTTGCAATGTCAGCCTATCACTGACCAGAAGTTGATATGCAAATTCGGGAGTGAAGGTTCCTTGAGACACATCACCATCTTGAGCACAAAAATGGTTTAAGCTGTATTAGTCCAGCTAAATAATTAGAAAGATAAGTACTGTAGTATTATATGATACTTTACTTGGACTAACAGTTCATTGTATAAGACAATCTTTTGAGAGATATTTCCTCTTCATCAGGTCAGAGCAGTGTTAGTCCAAATAAAGTATCATGTAATACCACAATACTCATCTTTCTAATCACCATCTTGAGTCTCTCATTAACTATGGGTGCAGAAGCGGAGGTCAGCAGCGTCCATCATGATGATGACATGGCTGAAAGGGCCTTGTCCCCAGAATTTGCATAGACAGTGGGCTGTTTAGGTTAGAAATATTGTAAAACTATACAGTAGTGCCACATTGCCCTAATGATTGTATTACACAGGTACATTTTTTTAATAAAGACCAATTACAACATGTTATATTAGGCATTCCAGATACATTTTAGGAGGATTAATTTCCAGGTGACAGGAGCAGCTTCAGACTGATGTGTATCCAGACAACTTACTCCTTTATCCATAAAAATCCCAAATTCCCACACCCTTTGTTTTGTAAAGCTGCTGTGCTTTTAAATGGATCAATAAAATGAGTGTTATTCATTTTTTCTGGGAGTGGCAGGAGGATATTCTTAATCTTGAGTGCAATTGTTTTGGGAGCATTTAGATTATCAAAATGTATGTAAAAATTAAAAAGACAACACACATATAAAGTATAAATTCTAAAAATAATGGCTAAGATTCTAAGAGAACATTATAAAATGATTTGCCTCAGGCTGGATAATTGCATCCAAGTTGAAATAACTAAGATCGAAAGTGACCACATATATATTATAGTGATGGGAAACTCAACTCTGGGGGTGGTTTGCCTAGTTGGACGACTGCACTCAAAATGAAAACACTCTGATAACGGAAATGTTTCACTTAATTCTGCAAACGTGGAATACCCTCGGGTTCATTAAGAAGCAGGATAATGACTCCAAACACATGTCAAGGCAAGAACTTCTTAAAAATTAGCAAAGAATGCTATCATAAATGACCCCCACCGTCACTTGACCTCTACCCTATAAATCATGAACAGGTGCATTTAAAGTGCAGAACAACCAAGCAGTCGGCAACATAACAAAATATTTTCTCATTTACATGGATAATCGGGATTTGAACAAACTTTGGGTATCCAAGCTAGTGTTTAGTCTTATTAAAGCAAAAAGTGGGACATACCAAATAGAGTATTACTCATTCTACATTTCAACCCCACTGTATCTTTAACATTGGTTAAAACATATAGACCCACATTTGCGCTTTTCCGCGATCACTTACAAAAGAGGCTGGGTGATCTGTAGCCAATCCAAAATCTCCAATTTTTACATGATCTTCAGAATCTAAGAAAATATTCACAGGTTTTAAGTCCCTGTGAATCATTCCCTGTTGATTGAGAAAAACATAATTTACAGATTTTGAAGAACAAGAAAACACAGGAACTGTCAGACAGATAAGTGAATGAAAAAGGCTTCACCCCCATTTCTAAACCACTCCCTGCAGCACAGTCTTTCATAGCTTTGACACACACCTATCTTTATAGGTAAATGACTAACTATCCTATTGTTTTGCTTTGTCTACCAGTATCCATATTTATTAACTAAGCGCATAATTATCTTCTGGGCATAAACTGAAAGCATAATAATTAATATCATGCCATGCATTAAATAAAAAATTATGAATTTTTGAAAGGGAACTTCACATCCTCTAGACAACTAAAGCATAGCATGAAAAATTTTCATGTAAATCAGTCAACAAAACTACTGTGATGTAAGAAATTAAATTTAAATAGCTCTAGATATGGTGTTACTACTTGGTGACGAAGAAAAAAACTCCAGCCGCTCAACTATGTTTAATTACCTGATGAAGGGAGGATTTTTCCCCTGAAATGATGTGTGATTTTTTTCTGCTCTGCAATAAATAGGAATTTTCCCTTAATTAAATATAGTTGAGCGGCTGGAGTGTTATTCTTCGTCCCTGGGATGTGATGTGGCTTATGTTGGGGCCCTGCTTTAGCCTGCTCCTATGAGTATACTTCTTTCTTCTGAAAGGTGCTGGGATGTTTTCTTTTTGTGTGTTATTACTTGGTGGACCCAGCTAAAGAAAAGCAAGATCAACCAATTAACAGACAAACCAGACTAATCTAAAGGAATGGGCACCACTATTATCTTCCTATGCACTGGGGGCCCCCTCTCCCACCGGCACACTACAGGGGTCACAGTGGTGGAAGCCAGACCCCCTCGAGCACTGGGCCCGGTGACCACTGCGACTGTACCCTGTAGGTACGCCACTGCTTCTTCGGACTGTGAAACCAAAATATACTCCAATACATACTTGCTCATGAATATAGGCTAAACCATCCAAAATCTCACGAAATAGCCTCCAAAGACGACTGTTATCCAGATACAGTCCTTGATCTATTGTATCCCTTAGAGTGCTTTTCTCACAATATTCCATCTAAACAGAGAAAACAAGTTTGAATAATAATAATTTAGACGTACAACATTGCTATGAATATTTCAAAACTGATGGAAAAAGACAAACATTCCTACTGAATTCATAACCACTTTCTTGTTTTCTATTTGTTAAAGTAAAAAAAACACTGGTTTTTATCTATAATCAGATTCATTATCAACCGTATAATAATAAAAGCATAGCTACTTTAAAAAATATAATTATTATCTAAATCAAACTTCCATCTACAATAGAGAATTTTTTTTTTATTTTCCCAAAAATACTTAAAATAACAAAAAAGGCAATGTCAGACATAGGATCAAGGGCAGTGCCTGGACCTCCGGTACCTTTGGGTATAAAATGCAACACAGCAGGACAGGCCACTGGCTTCTGTTTAAGTTTTCCAGACAGAAGTTCTGCCCCTAACAGAATAATTCATAACAGCTGAGTTGTAATTTTGACCAGAGATTTTAGCAATTCACATCTCTGACATGTGTCACATGACCCAAGGGTACCTACACCCAGTGCAGTGGTGCTGCTTGCAGTTTAGATTTAAATGCAGTGCAGCCCCCATGGTACTTGTGGTGTCTGTGCTACTGCATAGAGACACAGGGGCACAAGTGGGAGTCCCTCCCCTGTACTAAAGATAAAATACAGCAATACTAGCATTATTAGTGATGCAGTACTGTTTTTAAAATTGGTCCCTACCTGAATAAATAAATAATGCACAGTTTGAGTTACAGTCTCACTGGCTGATGCCTTGTGAACTTCCAAAATATTCTTGCCACTTTCTTCATCCTGTTTGGAAAAATTAAAAAATGAATGTATCGGACAAATGTAAAAAGGAATTCCATACAAATAGGTTAGTCACTGCTTTAGCTCAATAACGCATACAAATGAAACTGCTATAAATCATTTCACATATGGCAATGAGTCACAATCTGATGACCTAAGGCCGAGTGCTTTTACATATTAACTCATACTTTAGATTCTGGGATACATTATCTTACTACAGATGTTTTCCAGCACAAAATATTCATATACTCCACAGAGAGGAAGCAGACACATTTTCTGATCCTTGCACAGGTAGATCACACAGACAACACAGGCTCCTGGAGTTGGGGGTCTCAAACTACTGCTATGCTTAGGACCCAATTGGACCTTAATCTACCTTCAAGGTCCTGAGCGTCTTAATAGAAAAAGATAATTTTAACATGCAAAGAATAATTTCCTTTTTGTACATGTTTTTTTAGTACACAATGATCATAAATTATCTTTTTAATTAAAATTGGGCAGTGGTTAACACTGCTGCCATGCAGAGCTGAGGTTCTGGGTTCAACTCCACCCTGGACTTCATCTGCATGGAGTTTGTATGTTCTCCCCGCACCTGCGTGGATTTCCTCCGGGCGCTCCGGTTTCCTCCCACAATCCAAAAACATACATCCGTTTGTGTGTGACTGCAACTAGATTGTAAGCTCTACGGGGCAGGGACTGAAGTGAATGATGAATCTCTAAAGCGCTGTGTAATATATCAGCACTATATAAATACAATACCAAATACAATAATAAGAATTTTGCATCAATTTCTATATCATAGTACAATTAATGTTTTCGTTTAATGTTTTATTTACCTGATCTGGACTATTGCCATCCTCATTCTCAAATATTATCTCACTGTCAGAATCTGCAGCAGGCCTAAAACAAAATAGGGAAATGTTGTCAAAAAACATAAAGAATGCTTGTTTTTCTCAACTGAAAAAAAGTATTTTATTCATTTTCAACAGCATTACCAAGAATGCAAAACTGTTATAAAACAATTTGCCCTTAGAATGAATGAAAAAGTATCATAATAGTTCAACAAGTTAACTGAAAGAAACTATGGGAGGAAATTTAGAACCTGATTTTGCTTTAAGATGGTGCCATGCAACTTTCATTTGCTTTACAGTAAAGTTGTATACTTCTGAATTCCCATTCATATACATATTCTATCATCGCTACCTTTAAGTAGCATTACTGGCAATGTATTGACTCCATCATTGTCTCCCACAGGCCCAGTACCAAATTCAGTCTTAATTTCCATATTGGATCAAACTCTCCTGCATTCTCGACTTCATTCTATTTCTGTGAGCAAAAAGGCACAAGATAAAAAGAGTTTCATACTTGGCTTGTTAAAAGTCTTTTTATTTGACCAAACCTTACATGGAAAAAATATGGAATTCTATACCTCCCTACGTTCTACATAAATGTCTATGTCTTTCCACTAACGAACTACTTGTAGATCAGTGAATAGAAGAGAGCTTATGGTGCTTTGTTGAAGAAGCTAAAGGAATTATAGACTATAAAAGCAGACTGTTAAAAAAGACACCTTCATATACTTTTGTCTTCTAAAACCTGGATTTTTCTAAATGGGCAATCTGTCACAATAAAAAGATAGCACTTCAGCTACAGTAGCATAAACCAAATCTAAAGCAATACAGTGAGTGAAGGAAAAAAATACAATATGTAACAAAGCATTCTGGTCACTGAAACATTTCCTTATTGCCAAACATCCCCAAACTGCTTCAAACTACTCTTCATTCAAGTCACAGTAAGAGCAATGCATTATATTATGCACTAAATATAAATGTTTAATAAATAAATAGTTGTGTATCAAGCACAGTAAGGATCCGGTTGACAGGGACAAAGAAGGTCTAAAACCTTTACATGCTCAATTCCCACGAGTCTCTAAGGGCGAAGTGTATTAATACTCGCGAGGTCATCCAGCGGGGATCTCGATTGTGCTTCTCCGCAATCGGGTCTTTCGCCTGAAAGGTAGCCATAAGTTCTATGACTACAAAACTTTCGAGTGAAAGACCCGATTGCGGAGAAGTGCAATCGAGATCCCCGCTGGATGACCTCGCGAGATTAAGCCTGCAAAGACTCAAATCGAGTCTTTTCGGGCTTAATAAATTTCGCCCTAAGACCCTTTTAAATAGAAAATGTAAACTTTAGTGACTTCTGGAGGCTTAAAGCATTTAAACAGGCTTTATGTGCAATTTGTAAAATGCAGAGGCACACCCTGTGTGGTAACACAAGTATGAAAAGGTTCTGGAGGCTGGTTGCATTTTGAATGTGATGCTTGTCTGTGGGCCTGTGCCTTAGTCACAAGGGAACCTCACAACACACCTACCTGTTGACTTGAATGATACGCAGGTTGAGATATCACCACTAATTTCCATAAAAAAATTGTGTCTGCCACTAAAATCATACCAATATTAATTAGACCAGTGATGCCAAACCTACAGCCAGCAGGCCATATCTGGCTTGTGTCGCGATGCTATCCGGCCCCTCGAAACTGGTGTGAAGCTCCGCCCCCATCATCATCCTCATTGTGTGGCCTGTGAAGCGGCCTGGAAATTTATATGGCCTCCAGGCCGAAAAAGTTTGAGCATCACTGATTTAGACAATCGTTTATTATGTCCTCCATACCAGCTTTAAGGAAGGAAAATCCCCTGTAATGTTTCTACATAACTATCCACAGCCCCCACTGTGTAGGTCATCCCCCTGCCAGTGACATAAAAATTACTATGCAGAATGGAAATTTCCCTACTTTTAATTTCACATTAAGGCTAGTTATGGATTTTAAACAATCAAGAAAAAACAGCTTTCAGTCTTGGTAGCACTGCAAATATTAATGCTTTCTTTAAGATTACAAACTACAAAAACATGAAATAATAAAAGGCATTAAGGCTAAGGAACATAACATTTGAAACATACAGGAAGGATGGGGAAAACACTTCCTCTTCATCATCATCATCCTCATCATCTTCGTCACTTGAAGTTTGTTCTCCACTACAACGTGCACTGGAGGATCGCTCACATGAAGTACTCCACTCGACAGAGCTGGTCATTATTGGAGCTGGAGCATTTGCTTCTATATCATCCAACAATCCAAACTCATTCTTTACATTATGTTCCTGCTTTACTGTTGCTTTCTTTTCCTCAGGTGCCTCAACTTTTGGTGCAGAAGAAGGAGGAGGCTCGTGTTTCTCAATCCAAGCATTATAGTACCGTACAATGTTTTCATGGTTTAGACGGGACAGCAGTGTTACTTCCCCTTTAATTCGTCTGAACTGCTTGCTTGCAGGATTTATTTGTACCCGTTTTACAGCATAATAGCAACCGTCTAGTTTGTTTTGTACCTAAAAAAAAATCATAACATTGAAATATTTCTAAATGACCGATTTATTCTTGAAAAAACAGTGATAGTAATGTGAACTTCTGTGAATCTTTAAAAGAAAAAAAAAAAAGTATAGATACTATTGCATCTGTTTAACTAAACACAATGGAACCTTACCGCTGCAAGCCTCAATGTACACACCACAAAAGACCTTCTGCATCATGATTACACTGCAGTATTGGTTGGTCTGGATTATACAGATTTATTATGTGTTTTGTACAAAAATATGGTGGATTATAATATTGAGAATGGTAGCTAAAATACACATAAGACCATTTACCTGGATTTTACACAGGAGAGCTTACCCATTTATTCTATGATAGCAGCTAAGTAATTCATGGGTTAAATCCTCTTGTGTTTAAATATTGCTGAGTCAGTGCCTTGGCGCAATTATGTTTGAGGGATGTAATGACCCCAGTGGGCCAATGAACTTTAGGCGATAAGTAAAATATCATCTGTTGTTCTTAATAAATGATGGCTGCTGATCCAATGAAGGAAGCTGTAAGTTCAGTGACAGCTGGCAAATCATATGTTGCAAATCACTGATACAATAGGTGGCGACCAAACTTACAAACGTAGTCCACATTCCAGGTGACAAATGATGTTAGTGGTTTAGATTAATATTATGAGTTGAAAGTATACAATAATGATAGTGCACAAACAGCTGAGAAGACATAAGATAGTTATTCATGTTTGGCTTCCACAGAATCTGTGCCATTTAGGCTGAAGACCATTTTCCAATAGTTAGTGGTAAGTTGTAACTTCTATACAGCCAACCTACATCTGTGTAAAATCTGCTTTATTCACTACATAGGTATAAATAAAATAGCAGAAATGTTATTACAGTTTTGGGAAATTAAAGGGGAACTAAGGATCATTTTATATAGGGGTGATGCTTAAAGGGGAGGAGATACTTACCAATTGGAGTTTTACTCTCCAGTGCTGCCGCGTGCTTAAACTGATCTCTTCTGCTGTACCAAGCACTGTGATCCTCTTCACTTTATGCTTCCTGTTCAAACTCATTGAGGAGAGCATGCTCAGAAGCAGCCTTACACCAAAATTCTGCTTTTGAGCAGGCTCACCTCAGTGAGTTTGAACAGGAAACAGGAAGTGAAGAGTTTTGCAGAGCTTTGCACAGCAGAAGAGATGGGCTTTATAGTGACAGCAGAAGGCAATACTGAAGAGTAAAATCCCGATTAGTAAGAATCCCCCCCCTTAAGAATCACCACTAGATAAAATGAGCTTTAGTTCCCCTTTAATGCTTTCTTATTACATTCAAATCCCTCAAAAAGCAGAGCAGTCTACTGAAATCTCCACTGGCTATGGAAGTGATGACCCTAAAAGATATTATATATGCTGCTTGAAAATGCATATTTTAGGACAAAAATCTAAACACATGTTTTTAATTACATTAAAACATTTTCTAAGATTATAAAACACATTCACCTTAATGACAGCACCAAATGCCCCTCTCCCAAGCATTTGTAATTCTTCAAACTCATTGAAATAACGAGAAAATTGCCTCTGAGACTCCATATGGAATGTGGAATTAGAAATTCGAGAGCTCGGTATGACAGTCTCAGCACAGTCCACTCTTGAAAAGTCTGCGGACAACATAATAATAGATCAGTGTTAGCCCACAGCACGTTAAACTCTGTAGCTATGTTAAAATGTTGGTAGATTCAAAATTGTAACTATGTCAAGCGCACACCTCGGAGTAAAGGAAGGAAAGTCTACTGGTTGACATCTGCCGACTAGTAAACAGTTAGACTGGAATAAGTTAGACCAGTGATGGCCAAACTTTTGAGCTCTGTGTGTTAATATTTGTCAAAAAAACTAGCATAACTTGGGTGGTGTGTCACTTCGAGAAAAATCCATTGATATTCGTAGCAGACAGTGTCAGCATCCAAAGGCGGGGTAACTCTCCAACTGAAAGCATGGCAGGAACAGCGCCATGGCGCGTGGCAGCAAAGACGTCTCAGCGTGTCACCTCTGACACGCCTGTCATAAGTTAGCCATCACCGAGTTGGACATTCGATATGGACTCATTCTACATATAGTCTATTAAATGGATTTGTCTAGCTATATGGAGATAAGAGGGTTGATACAAAATCCTTCAATGGGATCTAAATGACCAGATCCCCAAGAACAGTTTACATGGAGGTAGAGTTTGGATTTTTGGACCCTAGGGATCAATTTTATCACAAATTCAAGGTTAAGTTAATCAAGACATATCCAGGAATGAAAGCCTAAGGTATGAAAAAGTAGTGAGTACAAGTGATGTACACAAGACATTTCCACCTGATTTATTGCATTTCTTACCCTCTGAATCTTCCTCACTCACAGAGCTTTTCTCAGGGGGTGGATTAATAAAACTGTGACTTAGTAACTGCTGCGCAGTCCAGCGCTCTTTGTCTTCTAAGCAAACACATCTAGTTGAATACACAGAAGGAAGAAAAACAAGAATTAGCACACTGTAAAAGTAGCATCACAGTCAGTAGCCAGGATAAATTCCCCATGCAGTGAAGATTCCCAAGACATAGGAGTACGTACATGGTTGGGGTATGGATTATACTGGGTAAAAATGGGCCAAGGGATGACCTAACATGACTCTTGGTACAAAGATGAAAATAGCCTCTCTAAATACCAAGAAACGGAGGCTTTATACACATTCTTTTCTCAATGGTGGCGATCTTGGGTAAGCTCTGTGCTAGGAACCTGTTCATAACTTTACATTTTTCTCCTACTGTAGGCCAGCCAATCCTGTGGAGCTTCTCCCTTAAGTGGGGGAACCAATTCACATTGTGGCACTAACCTTTACAATGATAAATAATATAGACAAATCACTACATGAACCCCACAGATTCAGTGCCTATTGCACTATGCAGGTGTTATTTGGTATTTTAAAAATAAAGCTCACTTTTGTAGAAAATCCTGGAAATCTGCAGGGAGTTCTCTAGGTACTTTCACAGGAAATTCCTTGGCCACACTTCCCTGCGCAAGTGAAAGCAACAAAAGCCCAAGTTTCCAAATATCTCCTTTCTTCCCAGTCTTGCTAGGAAGGGCATCCTCACTGAATCGAACTTTAGTCTGTTCAAAGACGTCCTCTTTGCAGATATCCGCAAGTCGTTTGGAAAGGCTGTAGTCTGTTATCTTTACTTTTCCATCGCTTGTCACTAAAACACTGGAGGCACCCAGGATTTTATGCACCACAGAGTTAGCATGCAGATAGTCCAGTGCAGATAAGAGCTGAGATGTATAATGTCGAAGCTGGTCCACAGGAACAGGAACTGCCTGCTCCAGGAAACTGGAAAGTTTTGTTCCATTAACGTGTTCTACCACTATTCCGACAGAAATGGAATCTTCCTTCTCTTTTATTTGCATTGCGAGGTAGTCTACTATGTTGGGATGGCTCAGTTTAATGAGAGAACTGAATTCAGTTTCTGTTCCCTGAACCTGTAGATTAGAAAAAGAAAAAGAAAAAAAAAAAAAAAAAGAGTTGTGCATTTTTTAAAACAGAATATTGATGATTATGAGGGTGGAGAGATGGGAATGTTGTGATGCTATGTCAGTGTTTGGACAGGTGTGTTAGTAGTAGAGAAAGGAAAGGGAAAGAGATAGTCTAAGCAACAATATTTGCGTGCCAGGAAAATTTGTAATAAACAGCTGAGAATGACCTGGCATTGGTTCACAAGCAATAAGGAAAATAGAGGAATTCTCTGTACCTTATGTCTCACAAGCCAATGGCCACAGCTTTTCTATAGGAGTCACAGATATGGGGCCTATATGAAAATTCAACCTAGAGTATTGATTGCAATAGTTAACTACCACATTTTTAGGCAATATAGGTGTGAATGTTAACAGCTGAATCAAATGGAGATTGGTCATTCCTTTCTACATTAAAACATAGAGAACAGTTGGGCCAGGGAAGTCCAGATTGACTGGATATCAATACTATTTCAGTGTTACATTACTTTCTATTTAAATGCATTTTACTATTACAAACCAGAAAGTAGTGAAAACACTTTACCTGTTTTCTACATTTGTCAATTTTCTCTCTCTCTTGGCTTGTGAAAAACTTTCCCATCTTTTTCTGCCACTGAAGAACCCATTCATAGATCATAACAAACTGCCCAGATGTGACTTCCAAGCCATTGTAAATGGATTTACCCAGCTGTTCATCTTTTCCTGCACAAGGTAGATATATTTAATACAAGCTGATTAGCAGTAGCAATCAGTTTTACTAAGGGGCCGATTTATTAAAGGAGAACTATAGTCAGATTACATCTTTACATATGCAGTACTATACCTTAGTGAGAAGCGTTTCCCCCCATTAGATGTTTCATGTGAAGCAGAT
>JAKJJM010022382.1:0-25810 GCA_021901965.1 Pipa carvalhoi | reverse complement strand
CCACAATAGAAGTTAGGCTTACAGGTCTATAGTTTTCAGGCTCACACTTTGACCCCTTTTTGAATATAGGGACCACATTCGCAACACGCCAGTCCTGTGGAACATTGCAATAGTTTAATGAATTGCATAAAGTAGGGATAAATAGCTTTGTATCATGTATATCACAGTTTATACGTACACAATTCTGCAGCATATATAGTTTAGTATGCATTTCCCTTTAAATGGAAAAAGTAAAAATGCTAAACTAACCCATTTCATTGAACTGTTCTATGCTTCATTATACATTAGAAGTGACCCAAACATTAATGCACATGTGCTTAATCCATTAGGAGAGTTAAATGTTTATCAGTTTATCAGTGTAACAGTCTTACACTGAATTTCTAGTCAGCCTATTTTTCCTCAGTCCCTAAGAAGTGCACACTGAGCATGTGTTGAGCCAGTGGCTAAAGGTGAAGGTTGGCTAAAATTATAAAGATGTCAGTCTCCAGTTACAACTTTGGGGGCACAGATCACAAGTGTTGTAGGACTGGATCATCCTAAACTGGCATAATAAGCTCTATAGATAAGGTACATTGTGACAAGATTAAATGTATTTCAGGCTATAGTTCTTCTTTAAGTTAATCAATGTTGACCCTCTGCATACAGTTAACAGAAGAGTATTCTGAAGAGTGTATAGTATGGCGCATTATGATTAGAGATAATTAGAATGCCACTCTCTTTTAATTCCCAATTCCATCCTCACTAGCTGCTAGCTTTAAGAGTAAGTGCCCATGCAAACTGTAATAAGGTTTCTGTTGTGGAGAGAGCTTGAAGTGTGCACCAATTAGTTCATACTGTGTTTATCTCTTTTTGCATTTAGTTAGAACCTGTCCAACACATGGGAAATTTCTGAGTCCTGAGTATGTTTGGGAAATTTAAGTTGAGCATTGAAGTTAATGTTCCCAAGAATATTTCAAGTGGGAAAACTATTCCTTCTGTGTTCAGGGTGGGAGTGGGGAATTTTCTTCTCACTACTTAGTTCCTGGGCTTCAGAGAATTTTCCTGATGTCTATATACTCTCAATAATTGTCTTCTCATTGTCCTTTTTGTTAATTGCAACCCTATATTTTAGGAGCAAGCACATTACAAGCTTATTTTATCCATGGGAGAGTTTCATTGTTAGAGTTTCTGTTTTTTATTTTTTTATCAAAGTGTGAATTCAACAAGCATAGCGTATTCACATCCTTTCAGATCGCTAGGCTCTGACAGACACAAATTCACTACTTCTTATTCCCTAAACAGAGGATTCCTTAGCGAAGAAACCAGTGATGACAGAAATTACTCGATGCAATGTCAGGCGTAGTCAGAATTTATTCCCCTCAAGTTTGCTGTGCAGTAAAGTGACTAGAATACATCTATTCTATCTACATGGGTGTCTGCAGGGGAAAACCCAAGGGATGAGTTGTGCCAAATGTCATGCCATCAGATGACGGAGATGTCATGGCATCACAGTCACGTGACGCATCAGGAGTAATCCTAAACTCCTCATGCGCTACTCTGTCCTGCCTTGTCTGTCTTATGGAGCCCATGCCTATCTGACTGGTTTGCAGGTTTAGCAGTGGAAGACCTGCCCCCCAATTGCTCTATATAGTACACAGCTACCCAACTGCATTCATGGCTGGTAATAGAGAAGTGACATGTCCAGGTAAGAATTGACATACATATTTTCACCTGTATGCGAAATGAATGCAGCCAGGTAGCATACAACTTGGACCAATGAGGGGCAAGGTTTTACAGTGACAGTTGCACTTCTAAACGTGCAAACCAGCCAGACAGAACAGGTTATAGAAAAAGTATGCCATTTACTTTACTGCACTGAAAACTTGGGAGTTCTGTTCTGCAAAGGTTGTACATGCCCTTTAACAATTACTGCTAAAATCTATTTTCTGCGTGAGTCGTAGGACAGCTCTATTAATTTCCTTTTAGCTACAAGTACCACTAAGTAATACACATCCACTCTGTCTTAAACTTAGGTTATAAAGGAGTGTATCCAAGAAATCCTGAAACAAGATTTTTTTTTACCCTCCACAATCATGTTCTGACACTTAGCAAGAAAAAAAACAGTAGTACATCAGTAGCCCTTGTGTGTGACCTACATTGTCAAGGGAAGGAAAAGGGCTACTAATATAATATTTTTGCTGACATGAGAATAAGCCACTACTTGGATTTTCTCTGAAAGCTTCAGTACTACTTTATCTTGATTTAATTTAAGATATGGCCTAGTATTTAACCCTTTGGGCGAAATTTTTTGATAGTCGGAAAGACCGCTATCGGTCTTTCCAAGATTCTTGCAGGAGATGATCTAGCGAGATCATCCCGCAGGAATTTCGCTTTCCGTATTCTGGAATGGATCTTTCGATCAAAAGTTTTAGTAGCTGTAGAAATGATGGCTGCCTTTCGATCGAAAGACCCGATTCTGTAATACGGAAAGCGAAATCCCCTTGGGATGATCCGCGAGAATCTCATGAGTTTAAGCCCGAAAAGACTCGAATCTGAGTATTTGAGTCTTTTCGGGCTTCGTAAATTTCACCCTTTGTGTTCTTTAGTGAAAATCAACCTGAAATGTCAGTGAAAAATGCTACTTCACCTTTTTTTTTGCCATTTTCACTTTAATAGTGTAATGAATGTATTTAACCAACTCTCAAACTAAAACAATCCCCATATATTGAATTAAATATAAATTACAATAAATACACACTTACAAAATGTCAAATTTTAAATGTGAAAATATCATATAAAAATGGAACAAAATATGTTTAGTGGTGTTTTTATATAAGTGGGCATCAGAAATCAAAAGGTCAGATAGTTTAAATTCTATACTTATCTAGTGTGAATATTTATTCTTCTGCAGTTTTTTACAGAGAAACCATTCACTTCAGTCCCTGCCCCTGTGGACCATACAATATAGTTTCCTTAAGCAATCACACACACAGATAGACACAGACTAGGACCAAGTTAGTCAGGCTTTAATTAATCTAGTATGCTTTGGAGTTGTGGGAGAAAACTAGAGTGCCCAGAGGGAACACACGCAAGTACGGGGGAACAAATAAACTTCATGCAGATGATGTCCAGGGTGGATTCAAATCCATGGGTGAAATTTAATAAGCCCGAAAAGGCTCGAAAAGTCGGATTCGAGTCTTTTTGGTTTTATTCTCGCGAGATGATCCCGTGGGAGTTTTGCTTTTCGATTTTCCTAATTGGATCTTTTGATGGAAAGGTAGCCATCTGTACTACAGCTAGTATACCTTTTCATCGAAAAATCCAATTCGGAAAATCAAAAAGGAAAACTCCTGCAGGATGATCTCGCTGGAGGCTTTAATAAAACCGAAAAGATGAAATCGAGTCTTTTTGGGCTTATTAAATTTCGCCTCATGACTCAGAGATACAAGGCATTAGCGCTAACCACTAAACAACTGTAGTTATGTAGCTTTTATTCTAAAGTAGAGAATAATTATTAAATTCTTTGCTCTAATAATATATGAAAGACAACTTGTCTAAGCTTGGATTTCAGCTCATAATTTTACAGAAATCTTTTAAGTTTTGACCAATGTAAACAAATGTGCACCAGAAATTCTATAAAATCTTTTTGAAAAAAAAAACATATCCTTGCACAAAACCTTTACAGTAATAGCAGATGTATTAGATGTAAGGAAGTTCAGATTTTACATTCATAAGTAATCCTTTTTCATTTGAAATTCTTTCATAAACAGAACTCCGCATGCTTTTGTGGCGGAAGATATGCTGTCTTTGCACAGGCCTTTCATCTCAGGCTGCATTAATGAAACCTTTGTGCTTATCAAACTGCTTTTGTTTCATAGCATATTTTATAATGAGGCTAAACTAGGTGGTGGACACAAAGAGAATACGATGCTATTAACAAGTAAGTTCACTTTATTTTGTTTGTTCTGTTTTCCTAAACCAGAATATAACCAATGTTCATAAGAAAAAGGAGAAGACCAAGGGAGTAACAATAGGGATATCAATGATTACAAATGTTACTGAGCTCTGCCACAAACAGTGTTGATTGGATAAGTCATGATGTTGCCATTTTAGTGAGGAGGGACAGCATACATAAATGAACTTTTTGATCTAGTCATCTAACTGTATGAAAAAAATGCCCTATATTTGAATTTTTGTCCTGTGAAAATATCATCGATTCTAAGAAGAACCGTTAAGGCCAATTCTTGTGACATTTTTGGTCAAAAGGCTTAAAGATGTGGTGGCCAAATGCTAAAGTGAGCTAGGAACTCCCTGTCGCTGAAATGAATGTAAAAACAGGTGTTAGTTTTTGCTATTATTCAACAGCATAATGGCAACCAAAACACAACAAAATTTTGACATTGTCCTTTTTTATGATAATTCATGCATATTGACAGTACATAGTTAGTAAAATAAAATAATATAGCGTAACATACATGTGTCTCTGCCTGGAGTTGAACCCAGACCTACTGCTTGTTGTACGGTTTCATTACCTCTACTATATTGGCAGCAGAGCTATGCTGAACTCATTAGGTCTTAACTGCTAATCATTGCCCAGGTGCAATGCATTTAGTGATTAGTAGCCCTATTTAAACCCCGAACCTGCAGCTATGCATTGCCTCTGATTGGTCCTTGCTTGGCTTGTCCAGAAAGTGCCTTGGCTGTGTATATCCTGTGCATCCTGTGTATCCTGTGCCTAGCCCTTTGTCTGTATTCTGACTATGGCTCTGACTTCCAGGTTCCTGAGTACTGGCCTGTTTTTGACTACACTCCTTCCTCCCAATTCTGATTCCCTGTTCTTCTATCTGTTACCAACCCAACTTGTATGACAACTCAGCACCTTTGTTCGCCCTTGTGGAACCACTGGGAGTCTCGTGCCTTTAAGACCTAGCAGCACCCGAGTAGCAGAGGGCTCCTCCTGAAGCCAAAGGTGGCTTTTATAGGCAGAAACGCACACCGAGACTGGATTTCCAGTGGTTCCCCTGTATTTTGGGTATTCTTACGTGACATATAGTTGTAGTGAAATTGTCTCTTTTAAACAAATCCATGACATCACTTTTTCAATAAATGTATTGGTGACAAATTCGCTACCACTCCTACTATTTCTCTGATAGTTCTTAAAATTCACTTCATGTAAGTTCTCTTCATTGGGGAATGCTTATACTAGATAATGAAAATGAGTGCAATACACAGAGGGTGAATTGGCACAAACTATGGAAAATTCATTTGAGAATGAGAATTCACACTTTAAAGAAATATTGTTTTGTCCAATTAGGGAACTTCAGTGTAGTCTGATGGGTGTCTGCAGAAGTTAAATTAAGGGGGAGGGGGCGGTGCCACTGTCACACGACATTCTAAACTCCCAATGCGTTCCTCTGTCCTGCTATATCTGCCTTGTGCCTTGCCAGAAGGCACAAGGGCTGTCATATCACCTTTTATTCATGAATAGATGGTAGAAATGCCAAATAATAGGAATATACATTTTCATTGCAGAGTACAAACAGAGAGCTGTAGCACCTATTTGCAGTGTGATCTCTATATCTTATAATAGCAGACTACAAAGAAATAATTGCTGTAACATGGTGATAATGGAACTTCAGTGTAGATTTGGGGTAATGAGCTAGTCAAATATTATGGCACAAGTCCAGACCTTTGCCCTATCTATTGAATGGGCCCAGTTGTTGCTCCCAGGAAGAGGCTCTATCGTTGCATAACAAGTACAAGGCTCATCCTAGAACAAGGTATAACTGTACCAGTTCTCCTAGATTTCTCCAATTTGATATTTTGACCTTCTCAGTAAGTTACTAACACTACCAACCCTACATGACTACTTAAACACTACACTTTGGGGATACTCTCCAGCAGACATATCTTTTGTCTACCTTCTCTGAGCAAGCCTGAAAAGTAACCCTAACAATAACTTAAACAGTCCTGCTATTTGTAACATATATAACTCATCCCACCACCCTATGTTAATAACTCTGCCTTAGTGGTCCCTCCAGCAATACAATGGGAAGGAAGTGCCATGTTTACAAAGGGAGGGATCTATTGCATTAACATCAAAGGTGATCCACGTATGTGGGTTTGACTGAGGCAAGACTTATGGTTATTTTGGAATCTCAAAAAGCTAAGCCAGGATGATGAGAAAAACCTCCCTAAAGGCTACACAGTTTGGAAACTGCTTTGTTGTGTTTGAGATTGTAAACATAAAATTTGACATTTTTCAGTTGGATTGACTGATTTCTTCAATTCAACAAAGACTTTTTGACTAAACCTATTGGAGTACAGTCTAAAATATGTGCAGAAAGCTCTGCTGACTAAGCTAATTCACATGTATATATAGTACATATATTCATTGGGGCGAATGTACAAAAACTATATGATCAAAATGACATCAGATCAAAGAGGGGCAGTCCTTGTTACATCTGACAGATTCCTTTTTTCCCATTCCTTTTCTGATGAACAGCATCTATCAAGCTGTCTTATTAAAATCAGAAGCTAAAAACAGATTTCTTTTTTTTTCTTTTCCCTGAAACAAAATTTCAATGACAAAAAACCTCTTTAATCTTTTTGCAACATCTTGACAAGGAAGTCAAGGGATGTTATGTTTCTGTCTGCAAAATATAATTGCTTTTGCTCTATAATAATTCATTGTCTTTTTTTTTTCCTTTCAAATTCAAGTTCACATTGTCTAAATTTTACTTCTGTAAAAAAGATGAAGCTGTTACATTTGTTTTAGAATAAAAATTATTTAGTTTTCCAAAGTAATAGCACTGCTACTATATACATCTCTTCACCACTCAAACAGGAGAATTAGCACATCTCAGAATGGAAAAATAATTAAGCTAGAAAATGATATTCCCTTTAATAGAAATGATTCACTTGGATACATTTTTTCATGCTTTAATAAATCTAACGGGGATATTTATCAAAGGGCCAAACACCTTTCAATGTGTTTTATCCTTGTTTTCTTTCATTTACATTTCATTTTTTATTTCACAAAATTCCTGTATTGTTCTCACTCTTGTGGTATTATTCAGGATCAATATCAAATTGTTTACAATTTGTTTTCTTCCAAAGCTGTTTATCACTGACCTGTCATAAACTATTATTTACTAGGGAACCAACTGTGCGTAATATGGGTAGAGAAAAATGAAAATTATTGAGATATACTATTGTTATTTAAGAGAATCAGCCTGTCTATCCTAACCACAGTGTAGACTGAAATAAGCTGTCAGTAAGCCTTAGTAAAAGGGCCAGTCAACCATCCTAAAGGGCTTTAATAAAATGGCAATAAAGATCATTTGAGATGAGTGGTTTGATTTTACATAAACATGAAAAAAAATGTGGATCCCAGTTTTATGCAGGCACACACCCTTTGGGGGTCATTCTGGAAACTCCGAATTTTCCGTCCCGAATTCACTGATAGCGAACTCCCATTATAAAATCGCGACCGCGACTAGGAAATTGTTGCGGTTGCGATTTTATAATGGGAGAATTGTTGCGGTTGCGACTTTATAATGGGTGTTCGCTGTCAGTGAATTCAGGACGGAAAACTCAGAGTTTCCAGAATGAACCCCTTTGTGTTTGCATTCTACTGGTATGGGGATGTTTTGGTCAAGAAACCAATATGTAATTTGAATGTAGCACCAGTATTTTTAGCTTTATAGCCCTTGCTGACCCCATTTCTTTCTGCTGTCATTTATTTCACATGCCAGATTTAATAACCTGGAGGTTTAGGAAGTTCTTTAGCATTGTTGCCATTCTTCTTGTCTCTGTTTCATTCAACTATGCCTGGCTGAGTCAACACAATAAAATTAGCATGTTTGGATAACTGATGATGTGTGAAAATGGACAATTATACTGTGTTGGGGGAATTTGAAAATAAATGGGTTGGTTTGACTGAAAAACAACAAGAAGGACACTTTCTCTGAAATTCTCTAAAGTCTCTTTAGCTGAAATTACCCTTGCTTTGGGGTGTTTGGCAACTGTATCCTTATGATTATCCATACATTTTGGGTATTGTTCTGTTTAGGCGACATTGCTATTCTGCTACTGGAGAAACTGCAAAGATAAGAGAAGATGGATACTATTAACAGAGTGGAGTTGGTGCTGGTTAAACCTGGGGCCCAGAGTCTTCACCCTTGTAACAAAGACCAAATGGGAAGGACCTATGGAAAAAGCATGCAAACTGTAATAAGGAATATAAAGAAAAGTGAAATCTTTATTGAAAAAATGCAAACAGAAACAAAAAAAGAGAATAAAAACACTAAAAAAATAAAAAAGAGAGACACGGTCTGTATTTTGGATTTTATCATGGTCACTGTACCTGTTATTTGCTCACTGATATTATGCTTGATGGAGTTTAAATGACCCATTTATAGCTATTGTATATTTCTCTCGATACAGTATGTTTACCTGGCCTTGTAGTTTGCATTAGGGGTGTCTTGGCAGGCCTGGCTTAGAGAGATTCATTTCTCTCTCTTTTTAGTAAACTGCATCTGGAAACCGCATTTCCAGATGCGGTTTGTTACCAACTTGCATGCCTTTTATATTTTATCAATAGATTTCGGGTTTTTATTTATCCTGCGGTAGTGCCCGGAGATATTTTTCTTTTTCTCATTATACTGACAAACATCTGGAGTGCCTTTTCTCTTGCTGGCACACGGGGATATCACTTTGAGGTGTGAGCACACTGACTTTTTTTGGATTGAGCCGCATCATCTGTCTGTTTGTTTGTTATAACCATCTTACAAGGAGACAAAGAAATTGGTCACCTGTTCAATACTGCTCCTATGTTCTGCTATAGTAGAGAGGACAAACTATAAAAGATCTACTATGTTCAAGTGAATTACCTACAATAAGTTCATGGTCATATCCCATTACCAGGAAAAAAAGAGGCACCTTTTCATTTTTGTCTTGTGTATTTACTTAAATGTCTGTATGGGTATGTATATGTAGGACAAACCACAAGACAAATAACAGAAAGGATAAAAGAACATAATAGAAGCATTAGGACGTCAAAGAAAAAACATTAAGGGGGTCATTCCTGTAGGTCCAAATTTTCCGTCCCGAATTCACTTATAACGAACTCCCATTATAAAGTCGCGACCGCGACAATTCTACCATTATAAAATCGCGACCGCGACAATCTTTTAGTTGCGGTCGCGACTTTATAATGGGAGTTCGCTATCAGTGAATTCGGGATGGAAAATTCAGACCTACCGGAATGACCCCCTAAAAGAGAACTATAGTCAGATTACATCTTTACATATACTGTACTATACCTTAGTGAGAAGACATTCATCCAGTAGATGAAAAGAAGGTCGAAAAAAACCCAGGGAAGCGCTGAAGCTAAAAGAAACAGAAAAAAATCCAAAAATAGTGAAGTATAGCAAAGGAATAAAACACAATGCAATAATTTTGTGCAACACACAAAAAATATATATATCACTGGTGTGGTGAAACAAATTGTGAAAATGTAAAAATGGATATAAAACTCTCCCGAAGGTGATGTGACGTTATACAAAAATAGATAAAATATATATAAGTGAAAAAATGTGAAAAGTGCAAATCCAATAAAAATGTAGATATACCCAGCGAATAATATCACTGAGCAAATAGAGTCACAATGGTGCAGTGAAAAAAACAAACACTGTGGATCCAAATAATGAGGGGTGCCAGTGATGAGAACTGACCACCCCCCAGTGAGAATGACTCACCGGACCAAAATGAAGTGACAGCTAAATGCAATCCACCTGGTTCCACCACTGTCCAGATAGTATAAAGCAAAGCACTTGTAGGGAATCCTTCAAATAATGCCTCATAGAAATGGAGAAAGAACTGATAGTGCAAGTAACGTAATGTAATAGAAAACCTTTAATAGTATGCAATTACCTCAGGACTCCGTTCTAGATACAGGATTGGATCCCTTTTCATTCCTTGTGGACTTTCAACACTCGTTTATTTTATGTGTTTGTGAGTATGATTGCGATTTTATAATGGCAGAATTGTCGCAGTCGCGACTTTATAATGGGAGTTCACTATAAGTGAATTCGGGATGGAAAATTCGGACCTACCGCAATGACCCCCTAAACCTTTAACGGTGTCTAATCGATTTGTATTGTACTCATTTTTTTAAAATTGTTTGTGCATTTAACTTTCATTGTAATGGCTTTACCATGTCCAGGATGTATTAAAGAACCTGTGACAGGCCTTTTTTGGCAGTTCCACACAGCTTTTGAGACTTTTTTTGGGAACATTTACACATGGACTTTACACAATAACACAATTGGAAGTTAATAAGGACTTGGGTTACTCCTCTCATTCCTGAGCTGATGGACTTTCACCAATCAGGGTGAAGAGGCTGCGGCTTTGTAGGCTTTATATACTGTGTTGTACATATGTATTGTATCACTAGAAAAAGGGCCTGAAACACGTCGTGGTATATGCACCATTGGTAAATGCACCATTAAATTACAGTGGTCACACTACCCAGTTTGTGCTGTTCCTTAACATATACTCTGTTAGCACATCTGCTTACAAACCACATTTTAACAGGCTATGTATTTATGTAGGCTACATAAACAGGTCTTTTGTTACCAATATTGCACTAATCTGTCAAATGACTATAGACTGTAGATTAACTGTTAAAAACTAAAGTTTGATTTTTCTTCCATGATCTGTCATTGACTGGAAGTCTTTTGAATAATAGACCATTAGATAACACACTGAGCAGTGCTGAGCCTGAAAAATCCAGCACTTCTGCATTTCCTGTAATGCAAAGCCAGGGTCACACTGGCGAATGGTGCGTGTTGTTTAAAAAAAGAAAAGTGCATTTGCGAAAAATACCAAAAATACGCCGTCACGAAAAACCATTGAAAGTTATGACTGTTGCTTATACAATGTCTCACTAGCATTTCATAGAGAGGAACATGCACTGGGACACTTCATGTCACTTTTTTCAAGCATATAGAGCGCAATCCGAACAGTGCGACAGGATTAGTAGCAATAGGAATTGAATAATAGCGGTCACAAATGAAAGAAAAGTGATGCGTAAGTGCTATTATTTATATGTAAAACGTGACCCAAAAATACACCAGTGAAATGCAATGGCGTATTTACGTGACATGTGACCCTGACCTAAGGCTGGTGTATCAAACACCTATTATGATACCCAAATCAAGGACAAATAAAGAAGGAAATTCAAATAAAAGGATAAAAGTGTGTGGGGGTTCAAGAGAGGACCAGATACATATAAATGACCCATAGCAGCAAATTACTGTAATAATTCACTCTAGCTAATATTATCTGTATGTGCTACACTATTACTGGGTACAGTAAATTACAGTATACAGTATAATATCAATACAATATTTGGTCTGTGATGCCAAATGTTAAAAAGGGTATGCAGTGCTTTAAAAGAGGTCCAAAGTGAAATAAAACTACTTCTATTATAATATATGTTCACAGTGCTAAAGTAGTGTAAATGCAAAAACCAGCCAAGGTGAATGAATACACCTAACACTATAACACCAACAATTCATAACAAGTGATGTACATCTATCATTAAAACATTATAACCCCTTGTACCATGTCTTTATCACAATACTCTGCATTCCCATAAACTGTATCTAAATATCCTGTAGGCTAGGATGCAGCCTGCTGTTGTTTAGGGTCTAACAGTACCTGCCCTAATAATAATAATAATAATGCAGAGACTTCTACCAAATGTATTCACAGTTAAAAACCTATAGTATATGTGAGATGGGAAGGATATCTTAAAATACTAGGGATGCTAAATAAAGGAACTCCAATAATACTCTCTGTTCAATTCACTAATCTTTCTAAAAGCTTATGGTCTTCTACAGCATAATTCTCATACTGTTGCAAGTTAGGCAATATACTCTCAGCAACCAATATATAAAACCAGGTATTGAGTGGACATTGTTATTGAAATGTTGTAGGAATTATCATACTTCCCAAAACTATGAAAGATAATAAGGGGTCCAGTAAGTTTCTCAGAAATATACACTTCCTAAGGACTTAAAGGGGAAGTAAAGGCAAGTATAATTATTAGTTTTTGATACTCCCACAATAAGCA
The DNA here is from genome assembly GCA_021901965.1 of Pipa carvalhoi. Classification (NCBI taxonomy): domain Eukaryota; kingdom Metazoa; phylum Chordata; class Amphibia; order Anura; family Pipidae; genus Pipa; species Pipa carvalhoi. Next base: position 13,689 of record JAKJJM010022382.1, on the reverse strand, counting down.
GTTTTCTAAATTTAGGTCATATTTTTTGTTTTGGAATCCAGCTGTTACCTACTGAATTCCCATTCTGCTCATTTGGATCAGTGGACCAAGCATGTTCAATAGAATCCTTTCTGCAACTGTTATAACAAGCTCATTAAAATAAGGAAATATAATAGGCAACTAGCACAGCATTTACTTAAAAAAACTGAACAGCTTGCCTATTATACTACAGAGCAGGTTGTAACAACTGTAATGATTTTACTAAACTCTGCCCTGGGTAAAAGATTCTCTAGGAACATATAATAGTAGGAAAACAATAACTTACAAGGAAATAATAGGAAAAAAAGGACAAAAAAAAAAAAACAGTTACATTACAAAGGAGGGATATCTTCTAAATATAAAGATAAAGCTATTAAATTTAATGCTGAAGAAACGAACCTATTATAGACATCACTGTTTTCATCTATTTACAAAGCTGTTCAAAGCAATTTTTATCACCCAAAAGTGTTTGGTTGCCTTAGGCTGGTCTAAACCCACAGTTGAAAAAATTTTCCCCTTGAAAAAAGATATATTAATATATTTTGCTCTGTAATGAAAGGTGAACCTAAAAATTAATAACAATTAATTTCTATATTAAACATTTTTATTGATCCTTTATAGATCAGGGAATCAAAAAGTACAGGAAAATTAAAATCAACAGAGAAACAGGGTGAAACATTATAAAAAAGGTATAAATGGTCTTAATAAATATCCCCCAAAATGTTTGCTTTTGGGATAAATAATTATTTTTTAAAGTTCTCAACTTATACAGCCAGGGATACTATAAAATGGAAAATGTCATGGTGATGTTTCCTAAAATTGACAGTTATCGCTATATTCTAATTCACACTGAGAAACAAATTGTTATACCTCCAATTGATGTATTATTTGCAAATGTAATAATATGGTCCAAAACATGGCTAGCCTTAGACTTGTGTCATTGCAATCAGCAGTGGGCTAAACACAGAGCCGCTGAGTGTATCAGAGCTTAAATTAATGTCTTTTCACTTAAACAATCTAATATCCAGTTAGCTAAAGACTAAAGCCCAGCCGGTTTATTGCCAATTTCTGTGGGAATTATTGTTCTGAGAGTTGAAATGAGGCTAATTGGTTGATTCATCAAAGTATGAGTTTGACTGTCATAATAAATTTGGGTTGTTATGCTCTGATAGTCACAAATTTACTTCTCCTTATTTACTAAGTGGTGGATTCCCAAATAAGTGAATGGGGCATCAGACGTGATTTGTAGTGGAGTGCGGTGTAGTCAGTCGAACGGTAGTAGGATGCGTAGTCATGCAGAGTGATGCGTATTCCACCAGTCCGCTATATTAGTAAGCATTCAAATTGGACATGAATTCGGCACATTGCAGAGTTTGATGAATAAGTGGAGTTGGAGAAGTAACGAATGGATGTGAATTTGGACCTTTATGTGACCCTTCCAACTTTCATGAATATGGCCCTTTATCCTAGGGTGAGTTGGGGCAGGACAAAAGGAGTAAAGATATAACACTTTCGATACCTGGCACTAAGCAAAGTGATAAACTGATAAAGATCAAAGAGGCAGGAAGACTACTTTTCAGATCAACAACAACAATTCTATCAAAGACACTTACCTAAATAAAGTGTAACACATATTAGTCACTATAGAATTCTACGGGACAAAGGTAATAGTTCCTACTTTCAGGCAAATAGAGCTAGCTGCTCTGTATGATCTTCCAGGACACAACTTGGGAAATTATCACAGCCAGCAACTTTGCAAGGATTTTCTTCCTGAAAGTAGGGAACAACTGAAGAACCTGTTCAGCAAGAAAAGATGTAAACTTATTCACAGGCATATCATTATATGCTTTAAACCACATATTGTGTGATGCAATCAAATGTGTTTTTTTGCTTTCCTTTGAATCAGGCAATCATCCATAAACTGGATGAGGTTTGTGTGAAGAAATGTTTCAAGCCTATGAACATACTTTGTAAATCATCAGTACTAATCTCTATTTACTATTTTACATTACAGATGGGAAAGAAGAGGACAAAATGACCCTATATGGTAAGGAAAGAGAAAGTTAGTAATAGAATATGATTATGGTGGACTGATAATAAAAACAAAGCTAGAATGAAGCATACAGAGTTACTAGAAAATAAACATGAGCACAGTATGGGGCAGTATCTGTCATCTTAGTTTTTTTACCAAGTTACTGCTTTTGTATCAAGAAACAAATGTAGTAAAAACTACATGCTTGCAATATTTACTACTTGATAAATATAACCCATAAGGTCAATTTCTATTATTTCCATTTAAGTATATATACATATTTTTTTTTTCTACAAATATATTGAAAGTTTTTTTCTTGATATTTTTAGGATAACAATTAGAGCAAACAATTAAAAAATGAACCCAGTAGAAGCCTGCACACTTACATCTTGCTGTGAACGGTCTTACACCTAGTGAAAGTCTAGTAGCAGCAGCTTTTTAACTGTGTTTATTCTATGGCTAACATGAAGATCAACCTTTCAAACAGACAAGAACTATCTGAAATCAATGAATAGTTTAGAAGAAGATGTAGCAGGAGGGAGTGGAAGAAAGTGCTCCATCACTCAGATCATTAATTCTTTTCTTACAACTATGTTGCAGCTCTGAAGATTTTAACTAGGGCATGTGAGCATCCATGTCCAGGATATCAACAACTCCACAGTGGAGTGTATATTCACCACTGGTTGGCATTAGTCTCCAATATTCTCAGTATTCTGTTATAATTGTTAAAAAGACTCAACTGGCTAAATGTGTTTTTTTTTAAGCAGAAAATTGATGTGTGACCAGGTCTTATAATTAGCAGCTCTTAATATGCAGGAGAAACTGTGGTTTCTTTTTGAGATTACTCTTTGCAAGGGGAGGGATATGTAAGTTAGTTCCGCATCCTAGATCATTGCTAAGGCATTTGTCTCCTACAACTAATTATACAAACAGAAATATTGTAATTTTCAGTTGTGGGTTGTTGCCCACATATGTATTATCAGGATAAAAAATACACTTTGCTTATTAAGCCAAGGACATGGATCTTGAAATCAGCCTATAGTGGGGAGTATATAATAATGTGACTTATCGATGAATATGTATGCTATATTGACTGTCAAAACTTATTAAACATAGCTAAGAGCTTATTTGTGAGATTTTAATGTCATCCTTTTACCTGCTGTTAAATAATATTTGTAGTTCTGGTATTTATTATAATTCATTAGTGCAAAGATTCACAGATGTCACATTTCAAGAGGAAATGTCACTAACGTTGTGCTAAAATTTAATATTACATTGGTGGTAATGGTAAGCACAATGTATTAGACTATCAAACTTTATTGCATTCCCTTGAGTTGGTTGGACCAACTGGAAAGCTGCTGGAAAAACAGGTCTTAAACTTCTGCTTCTCACACACTGTGAGCACAGCATAGTAATATTAAAAATAAAGTTGCTATAGTATATGCTGGATTTAGGACCATATTTATCAAAGTGAAAATTGTCCCATTGATGTGTGAATTTGCAACAGGAACTTTGCCACTGATATTGTCAATATATTTTTTTTTTATGTTTTGAAAACTTGAGATCATTTTATTTGTAAAATGGCCAGGAAAAACAATTTTTCATTCAAAAAAATGTTTCATTTCATTCCAAAAATATGACAGGACCTGGCATGATGCAAAGGTTGTGTTTTTAATTCAACAAAATCTACATAAAATATATATATTTTTTAAAGGACATGTACAGTTAGCCAAGAATTAAATTGCTCACAAGAAGCGTCGTTTATCAAGACAGTAAACTCCAGAAAGTTATGCTATATAATTTTTTTTTACTCTTTGTATGTTTAACTCCTTAACATATTGGGTTTATCATTGGATTATGTTTGTTAAAATGAGGTTTATTGATGGTTTATTGAAATTATTTCATAAGAGGAATTGTAAGAGATACTGAATATTACTTGTCTAATTCATCACAGATTTCAATTTACATGCATTTGTTAGTTCTGTACATTCACTGGTATGGACTCCATAACAAAATAGCCTCCCTTCACCATAAATTTGAAGGAAATTACCTACTTACAACAGATGGAGCAGGGTGGGGCCCTTTTCTCCTATGAGTCCAATAGCAGCCGCCTTCCCTGCCCCCTATCAGTAATATCCTGTCAAGCAATATATATTCTGAGAGAGGTGTATGCTGATTCTTCCTTCAGTGGAATCCTCAATCTAATGTTTTCATTTTAATCCAAGCTGGACAATTACATATTTAACACTACTTTAGACTGGTGTCCATTTTGAATATAACCCGCATATTTAATTGTAGGAGATACTTTAAAGGAGCAGTGAACATCACATAACTCATCCATGCTAGCACAATTTCAGAGAATGGGCAACACTTACTAGTTGGGAACAGTGGATGCAGAGACAATGTGGGCACAGGAATTCTTCACAATGACTGAATTATTTATAGAACAGTTAGGCCAGAGGCACACTAGTGAATTTTCCTCTGCCAGGTGAAAAAACACCAGTGAATTTAATGTGGCACTTTTAACACTTCAGTCTCTTTTGCATGCATAATTGGCAGATGACAAAATTTCCATGCGAAAATTCTCCAAGAGAAAATTCTCTCATATCTATACCAGGCAAAAATTCTTTGATTTCGGTACCAGGTTTCTTCATAAGAAAATTCTCTTACAAAGGTACAGGTGAAAATGCTCTTGTATCAGTACCAGGCAAACATTAATATGTTGTTAAATTTTCTCCATACAAAAATTCTCATAGCGAAAATGAATATTTAATTCAATCTCCATGCTATAACTCTCTCATATCAGTACAAGACCAGTTTGTGAACCTCACTATCTCGGCGCTTTTCACTCAAGTCTGCCTGCATATTGTTAAACTGAATTGACTTTCATTGTGTTATATTTTTCTCAGTGTGTTTTACACTGCTGAAAAAATATAGGATGTAGCATTATAGCCAGAACGCATCAACTGCTATCGCTGTGTATGCTATATTGATTAAACACTGCTGCTCAACTGTATCTACTAGGGGGAACCTCCATTTATTGTGTAAAACACAGAAAACAATTAATTAATGGGGGTTTCTCCCTAGTGGATACAGTTGAGCTGCAGTGTTTTCTTTTTTCCTTTTTGGACTTTTTTTGGACTTTTTTTTTTACTTTTTTGGACTTTTTGTGGTATAATTTTTTATTCTTATTTTCATTTGTATTTTCACTTCACATTTTTTCTATTTTTCTATTTCATATATCATTTTTATTTGTATATCTTTCTTATTTGTGATTGTTGCACATGTTACTGTACACCTATATCCATTACACTTTATTATGTAGATTAATTTTTTGGGGCGCTTCACTTTTATGCGATTTCTTTGAAATCACTTTTTTTCTTTTAGTTTTCTTTTTTCCTGTTGGAATTTTGGGGTGAGCTGGAGCCCAATCTGCTGACTCCTGGTAATTTTGACCAAAAATGCCAAGGTCTTGCTACTTTTTGATAATCTATTGTCCCATGTAGTCGATGTATCAACTGGCTTTGGTCATTTCAAGCAACATCACATCATAAATGTTTAAAGATTATTCCATGAAAATGTAAGAAAGTTACAATATCTATTTGAATGGTAAATAGATAATATAGTTTATCTTTTCTGTGCTTCCCTTAAAAAGTATACCCAGGAAAGCTCTGCATATTGGACATCAACCTTGATCCTTGATCCATTACCACATATGAGATAACTGCACAATGGCTTTATATGCAACTAAAACCTACCAATTTTTCATCTATTAAGAGCTTTTGCACCAAAGGACAAATACTTTAAACTATGTTGAATTCTTCAGTTATACATTTCAGGGAGGCAATCAACTAAATGTAGTGGTGGGCTGATCTCTTAGATGAAGATAAGGCATTGCTCTGTCTCCATACATACTATTGATGATCCTGTGTGGCAGGTCTTCAGCCAGGTCTCGTTGCTAACAGTAAGTGTGTTTTTGGGGGCTTTATTTTTTTATCTAGGATCATCTTTACAATTAGAGCATCTTCAATTCTAGTCAAATTTCCTTTGTTGTAAAAACTATTGAGAGTTTTTTTTTTTAAGGTAAAACAGCTGACAGAATTTTTTTTTACCTAATTTTACCCATTATTATTATCTTATTGCACCATCTTACACAGACAGCCAAATCGTTTTCTTTTAAATAAATTGCTAGTCCTGTGTATTGCACGCATCCATTTTTATTCTCTCATTATGTGAGAATGATTTCAACACCAGCAAATGTTGTAATGAGTTTCATTGTACCTTTCTACCTTTTTCCTTTGTTATACTTGTCTTAAGAGAAAAATGCTTTGGGACACTTGCTAGCAGTCACATCACTACAAAGGAGAGTAGAATGTAATTCCAAATATTTTTCTGTCAGTGGTTTTTAATTTATATTTCTTTTACAGAGGTGATTGTACTTGCACAGGAGATACTTGAATAGCATTTAAAATGTACATTCTGCATTATACGTCAGCAATTAATTCTGCAATGTAGAGTGCTACAAAGTAGGAATGGGAAGTGTTTGCAACCTGATACCAACTTTAAGGGTAGAAAATCTGAGTTTTATTCATACATGTACTGCCTATATTTGCTTCTATTGACTGGAAGTGTAGCCTGTTTATCTGTATTGCCACATGGGACTTAAGTTCCTGTATATATTATGTGGAATAAATACGTTTTTAGTTTGTTCTTTTATTTATAAAAAAAAAGTATTTTTATATTGTAAAACATTATTATTATTATATTTTTTTTGTAAATAAGCACTATACCTTGAAATTACTGACTTTTAATAAGTGGTTCAATGATACTCTAAACAACTTAAACATTTAATGCAATATCTATTGTTTGTCTGCATTGTAGTAACATGTAAGTAATTATATGTATTTGTTGCTAGAGTGCATTGTAATGATATGTATGTAATTATCTATGCTCATTGATGGAGTGCATTGTATTAACATGTATGTAATTATATGCACTTAGGTGCTTTGTAGTGACATTTTTGTAACTATATGTACTTGTTTTTAGGGTTCATTTTAATGTCATGTATGTAATTATGTGTACTCATTGCTAGCATGTATTGTAGTGACATATATGTAATCACACGTACTTGTTAGGATGCATTATAGTGACATGTATGTAATTATATGTATTTGTTGTTTCAGTGCACTGTAGTGGTATGTATGTAATTATATATATTAGTTGTTTGGGTGCATTATAATGGCATGTATGTTATTATAAGTATTTGTTGTTTGGGTGTATTTTAGTGATATGTATGTAATTGTATGTATTAGTTGTTTGAGTGCATTGTAATGACATGTATGTAAATATAAGTACTTTGGTTAGGGTGCATTGTAGTGACATATATGTAATTATATGTATTTGCAGTTTGGGTGTATTTAATTATATGTCCTATTTGTGTGAGCTACATTTTGGGCGATATTTAATAAGCACGAAAAGACGCAATTTCGTCTTTTCAGGTTTATTAAATTGTCTCGCAAGATTTCCGTGAGATTATACTGCAGAGATTTTGGTTTTCGAATTCCGGAACTGGATGTTTCGATGGAAAGGTTTAGTAGCCATAGGAGAGATGGCTACCTTTCCATTGAAACATCCAATTCCAGAATTAGAAAACCAAAATCCCCGCGGGATGATTTCACACAGAAATCTCGTGAGATTAAGCCCGAAAAGACTCAAATCTGAGTATTCGAGTCTTTTCGGGCTTAATAAATATTGCCCATTGTCTTAAATTAAACCTTTAAAAAGTCATGGCAGCATTGTATGGGTTATTTAAATTGTGTTTTTTTCTGCTTTTATTAATGATACACAGTTTTCCTGCTTTGTATGCACTGAGTCTGCCTAAAGAATTTTGTCTTGCAGGGGAGAAGGATTTAAATTAAAAAAAAAAAACAAGGAAGGAATAAGGTTTAGAAAGATGACAAGTGTGTCATAAGGATTTGTGAGGGGTTTCTTTCGCTGTTTTAGTAGTAGTAGTGAGGTAACAGCAAGGAAATATTGGAAAAATTAAAGGAAATAGGAGAAAGGCCCTTTCTATGGAAAATTATTGTTTATGGGACCATAGTCTTATATCCCTATCTTATATAACAGCAAGAAGTTACATTATATATGATAGTTTTGAAGAAAGGGTCTGGTCAGTTACTGTAAGATCTAAGAAAAGTAAGTTCCTGTTTAATTATTTGAAAGTAAATATTTGTTGTGACGTAGGTAAGGCAGGGCTGTATAAAAATAATTCCCCTCTAAAGAAAAAACATGGATTTGCCTTGAAGTTAAGATGAGTTACCGGTAGCACTGTATTTTGGTGTGGTCCAATGACCTGAAGCTGCTTGGAGTTGGATTGGGCAGAAGGTAGTGACATCAGAAAACAAAGGTAAAGTGGTGTCCCAACTTGTTATCCAGTTATCCAAAAAGCCAACCAGCAACAATGTATCAAGTAAGCTATGTAACCACCATTAAAATTAATACAAGAAAAATTAATTCTCTATTATCCTGCTGCTTTGCATTCTGCCATTTTGGTGTTGTGACTACAATTCATATAAATGTTACACAAATGGTACATAATGGAAACCATGGTGTTAATAAGTTTATGTTACTTTATGGTTCAAATTGGCAGAGGCCAGTAACCTGAAAGTAGTCAGTGGTTTACTCCTTCCCTTAAGTCCCTTTCTGAACATGCCATTGCTATTTGCAAACCCCTGAGTCCTCTCTTTGAAGTAAACCATGGAAGAGCATCAGTTTTTCCATTCAGAATCTTCTGCTGACTTGCAGTAATCCAATTAGTTTTGATCCAATTAGTTTTGATCCAATTACTGTACATGTTATAAAATTAACACATGTAAATAACACATACTGTTTCTTGCACTTCACTTAACTCATTTAACTACTGAAGCTTTGTTGATCCTATGTTGGTTCATATAGCCATGAATCTGACCTGCTAAATTTGTATTGGGCAGTTCTCCATAAGGCTGGATCTTCAGCTTCTCCAGAGCCTAGCCCTCCCTGTTATTTACCAACTCCCTTCTGGCCTAGTCCTGCGGCAAAGCAGAGATCCAGGCACCACAGAAGACAAGCCAGTAGAGTTGGAAACCAAACCACTCATCAGAATCAGAAAACAAACTCTTAGTCAACAGAAAGGCAGAAGGTAGTGAGGTTAGGAAACAAAGCAAGGTTTCAGGAATCAAGCCAAACAGGAGCAAGGCTTTGGCTTGAAATAACAAAACTGGGACCAGCCTGAGCAAACACAGGAGAAAGTGATCTCATATTTTATGGTTGGTAATTGGTGATTAGAATGAACCTATGCATTAAAATTTCAGCTGTGCAGACATGGGTGCATCTCCATTCCAGGGTATACAATGTATAACCTAAAAAACAGTTTCTCAGCCAGTGGTATGGTTGTTGCCAGGAGTGCGGCAAGTTCCCTGGTTTTAATCCAGAGCAGGTGAAGAACCAGAAACTCTTCAGGTGCTCATGACACTAACACGACTTACCTACTTCCTAAAGCGGAGCCATGAACTTCCCATGAGATCTTTTTCCTTCTTCCACAGTCCTGACATTCAGCAAATGTACTCATTCTGGTAAGAGTTAATAAAGACCAGGCATAACTAGTAATATTTGCACAAGATTAAAATCAGGACAGACCTGAATTGGAGGGCTGGTTATTTTGCAGAATTTGACCGAGTTTAAAGTCTAGTTTTCCAATTAAAGGTTGAAATTCACCCATTTTGTCAGGTAGGCTTTTAAAGCACTCTCACATACTGGCTTCAATTAAGACATCTTTTATTATGTACTGTGGTGATGCATGTACTTTAATATGGGCAATATGAATCTTGTTTGGTATTGCTACAGGGATAGTCTAAATTTAGCAGTATCCTAACAGTATGTTTCTTATTGTATTTTGTATGGTAACTTTTTAATTGTGAAGTTGAAATTGTATTTTATTATATTTCCTTGTATAATTTGTACTGGTCCTTTAACGGTTTTATGCTACACCGTTCCTTTAAATTTTTTTGTTATCAGTTTTATATAATAGCACATTCACAATGTATTGCACACTTGATAATTTCAGTCCAAAATATGTAATGTGAATAAAAAGCATTAGAGTAATTCTGCATTTTGCCAGGTTTTCCATTCCTTTTATGTTCTTACGTTAATGAGGTTGGCGGAATACCCCTTTTAAAACTCTGGAGAAAGACTGTGTAAACAGCACACACTATTGTAAATGCAATACAATTTGTAGCCAAACAAAGCTTGCTTCTATGTGCAAAATGCATTACCATCTTTATTGTAAGAGACTGTGGGAGAAATGTATGAGGGTCATTTCGATCTATTCGCCACTGTTCGATACTTTTTGCTGCGTTATTGCTGAGTTTTACTTTTTTCCACATTTTCAATTTCTCTCAATTTATGTAATACTGAATAAAGTTTATCAAAAAGAAATAACTATAGATGCTTTAATATCACTACACTTTATATTACTTTCAATGGAGCTCCTTTTTTATCGATATCACCATACCGATATCGGTTTTTACCAGCCTCAACCAGGTGAACACTTTTCAGAGATAAAAAAGTGCAGAAGGGATTTAATAAATATCGATATCGGCGGTCTCAATATTTTTGACCTAATTAAAGGTATATTGATGTCTATATACCAGGAGAAAACTTTTTCGATTTTTATAAATATACCTCATGTTTAGTAATTTGAATTATTGTTACAATTCATAAACTTCAGACAAGTTCATAATAAATGTTACTAATTAGTGGGAGAATTTGGTTCAGGGAAGCGTTAACTCCTTAAGGCTTCCTCAAATTCAACCAATAATTTAACTTCTTTGGGGAAAATGTATCAAGTCAAAAAAAGCCGCTAAAAAAATCTCAGCTTTGCAGCGCTGTGAATTGCATACATTTATGTAAGAAAACAATGCAAATGTGAATTGCTAACTTATTTTTATAATTGCCTCTGTTAAGAAAGGCGTCCATTTTAAAATAGGTCTTAAAACTGTTCTTAGATAAGCAGCGCTTGCTCTTAAACACTTATTTTTGCAAAAATGAAAAAACAGACACAACTATAACAAGGATGGAAGCAAACTGAGTAAAGTAAATAATACTTTTCTAATTATAAGTTTAAATTTCCCCTTTCTGTTTTATATTGTAGCACATTTTCTCAGTGAATTTGGACATTGTTTCTTTGTTCATAGTTTCTTTGTGACTATAGGTTTTATAAGTTAAAGCTGACAAAATGCAGACAAGTTCAAAATCCAAGTCTAAAGTACTATAAAAGTGACTAAATATGATCAGGGCAATTTATCAACTGAAGCCATAATTTACTGAGGTCTAGTAATCCATAGTAGCCAATCATCAGTTAGTATTCACTAGAATAATTAATTTAATATAATATAATATAGGGTGCTATAGGTTACAACTTACTAGACTACTGTAAACAATTATTCCTGTTAAAGAATTACCCTGGGTGAGTTGACTTCGAGTGCTGACCAAACTACTTAACAATAAAATAAAAATATATTATGAGAATCTATTTCTCATTCACATCTCTTGAATAAAATAGCAAAGAATCAAACTATAGTGCTTTAAACTAAACAAAGTCAGTACAAAGCTTCTCCAACTTTATTCTAACCGAGGCACTTTAGCACATATCACTATATCTAGTCAATACTCCATTACTTTGGGTTAAGTGGTTTGCTATAGTTTCAGCACAGAGTATTAGAAAGTCAGTCACCTAATTTCCTAGGCAATAATGCCACAAAAGCTTGCATTATTTCATTATAGTAAACTAACAATTGTGTCTACAAAAGAAACAGTCTGCTATTGGTACTCTTGAGTGTCTAAAAAAATAAAAGGCAATTGAATAAAAAGACTGCAAATTGCTTTTAAAAAAAGCGATGGAACTTAATAGGCACTTTATATGATCAGACAAATGTGTACGGCAAGCTGTCTGAAATAGTATGACCTAATCGAGTGAGAAAGGAGGGAGAGAAGGAATCATGGTGTAATCTTTCAATGCGATTATTTTAAATGTAAAGACTCTGGGTGCAAACAAAGTTATCAACTTCAATCTCATTATTTATTTATTTTACAAAACCTTTAAACACAAATAATTTCCATTTTAAGACTTTGCATAGGCTGTGTTCAAAAATGAAGATATTTATACAACCCTTGTTATGTTACATTAATAAGTGAATTCAACTGTTATACTGTTGTATGATCAGAAAAACGTGTACTATGTAAACTAATTGACTGCTGGTAAACTACATTTATTTACCATTTTAGGAAATTGAGAAATTCTTTAAAGATGATTGCAGCAGTATTTTTCTATTAGGTTCACCTTTCATTACAGATCGATATAGATATTCTTTTTTAATGGGAAAACTATTTCAATTGTGGCTAAGTGACAGCACCAACTCTATAGGGTATAACGGTATACGCTATCCAAAAGCAGGCAAACATTTTTGGGTCATAAAATTGGCTTGGAACAGCTTTGTAAATAGGTAAAAACAGCTATATCTATAAAAATAGACAGTTTCTGCTGCATTAACTGGTCAAAATATTTTTTGACTTTAGTAAATATCCTCCATTGTGTTGGAATGCTACAAAGTAATCCTATCACAAAGTGTTAAATGACAAATCCAGCCCATCTTCTTCTGTATTGTAGTTTTACACACACTCAGGCTATGTTTGGAGTAAAATTATATATAGAATCTGCCATCTGGAAAGGCATTAACTAGTTTGTTAAATAATCATAAATAATCAAAAATAATGTTTATTCCATCTGAAATGTCCTCATTTGTTTAACTACAAACAAAGAAAACATTTTGGAGGATTTGAACAAATGTTAATTAAGGTCTGTAACCATAGTAAAAATCTGCCTATTTTTCTGTATTGTGTTAACCAGTAATTATGTACAATGTTCTTTGTAGAACAAAAATAAATAGTACAGATGCACAAGTAACATATTGTTTAACTTAGTATAAATTTTACTGATATTTCATCAATAAGGATGAATAGGAGAAAGCACACTGTATTAGTAGGCAATCACTGTCAACTGGAAATCCATAAATCTGTTTAATCAAATTAATTAATATTATTACCAGTCACATAAACTGAGATATCCCCAGTTGTACTGCCCTTACAGTAAATAAACCATTATTTCAGATTTAACTTGTGTCCTCATTACACAACAGTGGAACAGTAATGTGGATCCTATTTACTACAGAGAGATTGATCATTGGGCGGGGAGTATAAAGAGCTTCTGGACTTCATGCTTTAAGGGAGCTCCTGGGCATGGTCTGTAACATGAGGCAGAGACACAGAGAAACTGGAAAATATAAACTGTAACAGGGGACACTACAACACAGAAACTGCAGACACAGGGGAGGTAGCAGCAAAGGGAAGAACAGAAATCCAAATGTACTTAGCACATTGCACTGACTGGAACAAGGCAGAGACTAAAAGCAGGTACACAGGGGTTTTAACCTAAATCTTAAGACTCTGTAACCATATCCCTACTGTAGGTATGTATGTATGTATGTATATATATATATATATATATATATATATATATATTTAGTTTTGTACTGTATCCTTAATTA
>JAKJJM010022373.1:0-12228 GCA_021901965.1 Pipa carvalhoi | reverse complement strand
CCTAACGATTTTTTCCCCCCAAACTGTTTCATTTATGTTATATAATCACTGACTATGTAAAAATGTGAAAATCAGGGAGGTGATAGGTCCACTTTAAGTTCTACAATTCCTGCTGTTTCAGTTTCTCCACAATCTTGCAGTTCAAGTTACAGTTCAGTTGTCTGAATTTAGTCCTTCAGTTCTGCTGTTCCTTTCTTCTTCTTTATTACAGCCCAGCTACCTCCAGTGGGATGTTAACCAGGGGGCCATGACTTTGGAGCTCCCTTGCATCAAAGTCCATATCATCTTGTAGAGGTTAAGGGTGGAGACTGAAAGCTCCACAGATTCCACACTTGGCATTCACAAGCACAAACCCCAACTTTGATATAGAGGATCCACTTCTAATATACTACGGGGAATAACAGCAATGCTTAAAACCTGCAGTTAACATTTATTGCTATGGACAGAGTTTTAGTTTTTCTTGTTATCCTCAAAATACTAGTGTGACTCCAAACTATGAATATTTGTAAAGGAGGATTTACCAACATATTTTCACTTGGAGTTTTCTTGGAAAAGATAAACAGGGAAAAAAATACTGAGAATTAACTAAGTTAAATTCCCAGCATGCACATAACCTTGGCATGCTGGCAACAGGATTATTCCCATCCTAAAACTCATAGAATAGTTCTGTCAATTAATTGAAGCACCCTCATTCCATACCTCCAGGTGATTACAATGCTTATTATGGATGATCTGGGACAATACCCTGTGTTTTGTCCTCATTATTTATTTTCAAGGAAACTGTTACTAAACACAAATGAATTTCCTCCTCTGACTTACACTATTGATAACAATCAGATGAAAGACACATGATTGTGACCACATAGCCAAATACAGAACTAAGCATTGTTTTAGAGGCAAAAATGAAAATGTATTTGCATAGAAGCTTTATATATCAGAAAAATGAATTTTGGTATAAAGATCTGTTTACAGCTGAGATGAGTTTCTAGTGTATAGAGTTTGGATGAAAGCACATGATGAGAGTGCTTTGTTTTGATGATGTATTACACTAATGCAGCTGTTTCTCTTGATATATGATTGAAATAGATTATCACTGTGCAGCAGGCTGATGATATATTACTTAAAAAGTGGTGCCATTTGGGATCGAAAGGGCAGATCAGCTGTAATTATAGGATAAAAGCCAAGGTGCGGCTAAAAGCTGTTTTCTTTCTGACATTAGGGTTAACCTGTCTTTTCAGCTGGGTGTTTATAAACCACATCTTTATAAAACTAAGTCCTGGATTTGTGTTTCTCATTATATAATGGGGTAAGTTGTTTTTCAGAAGTGATTAAGAGATACTTATACTCCAATACTGTAAATCATAAACAGGCATATTTATCAAAGGCTTACAGGTCTACTCACTGGCAATTGCCTCTGTTTACCGAATGGTGACTGTGTATAGCTTGTGGTGTATTTATTGCCACTAGAATGTTATTTCTGTGCATTTCTAAAAGATGCTTTCAGATTACAGTGTTACAAATTATATTTTGTAATACTGTACAATGGTGCTAAGGTGTCTTATGATTACTGGGAATTAGTTATTTATGCATTCATTTTTAAAGGAACGTTTAATTTTTTTCTCATTTAAAATAAATCTTGATGTCAGGTCTATCTAGATTAATAAAGCTATACTCCTATTAAGTATGTTAATTTCACTGTTATTTCTAATTTGTTGGAGTGCACCAGTCATCTGCCTCAGCAGTGATTTACACGATGGCATCAACAAAGAAAGAGTTTGAGCCTCATTGACTAAAGTCTGAATTCACCTGTTGAATTCACTTCGCTACAATTCAAGTCTCATCTCCAAAATAGTGAATGAGGCGAATTTAACAAGTGAAGGGCAGTGACGTCAGTCTCACAGTCTCACTAAGTCTCGCTAACTGTATTCTGTGAATATTCTATCTATTTCTATGTCACCTTGTCCTTAGGACATGTTGTTATTTAGTTGCAGTCACCATTGTCACTTTTGAATGAATAATTGCCTTACACAACACTGGAGCTCTGTCATCAACCCTCCAATTTGCCACTTTGAAATGGTGAAGTCAAACAGGTGATTTCGGAGCAGTTCACAAAGTCACATTTGCACCTTCGCACTACTCCTCTGCTTAGTCAATAGTAGAAGTACCTGTTCACGTGCACGCAAGATTATGTGAAGAGCTCTGTAAGCCAGCAACTCATATAGTCGCCCAAATTGGTTGCGTATTCGCCACTTTGCACACTTTGCTCAATAAGCGAATAGGGGGAAGTGGAGAATAGATGTGAATTCACAGCTCTATGCAACTATTCGGACTTTAGTCAATGAGGTTCTTTGAGTAATAGTCTAAAGGGGATATTTATGAAAATCATGTTTTATTCGTTTAGCCATTTATCGAGTGATTTTAGACATTATTTTTCATTTTGCTGGACTTTTCGATTTGACTGGGACCAAAGAAATTGTTGATATACAAATAGATCGATATTGATAAATATCCATCAGTTGAGACCGCTTTGCAATGTTTTCAGTAAGGTTCCCTTCTCATTTCATATTGATATTAATATCGACAGTCTTTCTAAACAGGAAAACTAATCCAGCTGTGGCAAAGTCACAGGACCAACTACATAAGGAATAATGGGTTTTCAATGTATAAAAAATGCATCAAAAAGTAACTTTCCACATGGTACTAAAAGCTTTTTTAAATAAGCAATACCAGCGTAATTAAGAAAAACACTGTGGACCTCATTGACTAAAGTCCAACTTCACTTGTTGAATTCACCTCGCTACAATTCAAGTCACATGCAGATGCAGATTCGCTTTGTCAGGATTGACTAATTGGAGAATACATTTGCTGAACAGGTGGACATGGGTGAACGCCAAAAAAACTTTTTACCTTTTATAGATTTCCCCCTTTGTCTTATGTAGGGAGCCCCAAATTTTACATGCATTTTAGACCTCACATTTTCTTAAGACAGTTGCATTTTCCAAAGACATTTGGCATCATATAGCACTTTATTCTAAATCCGAATAGGAATTGCATGGTCTTCATAGATATTGCTTTTATTAATATGTTTATTTTGTTCAGGCAAAAGTCTATGTATCTTTCATTGGTAATCTATTACTCTAGGAGATCCTGTAACTATGATATTGTGGCTTATATTCAATATATTGTAATAACTGTTAATTTTTCTAATATGTAAATATGACCAGAACCATGCACATTGGCAATCTATTATTGCTTTACTGTAGAAGTACGTCTACAGCTGCAGCTTTGCCGATAGAGAGAGCATTTCCACAAAAATCCTCCTGAAGAAACTGATTTATTCAGTGAAACGCGTAGAGGTACTTCTTTCTTCGTTCCAGGACTTTGGACTTATTCTTTTGGATGACTTTTACCCTGCTTTTGCTCATTTACTTGATTGTTTGTGAGTAATTACTCTTGTCATTAAAAGTTTATTGTTCAGTACATATTACACTATTGGTATCCCTTTCCATTTATATGAGGTAGATATCGAAGAATTCCTGTCAAGCTATCCTTATGCCTTCTTTTGAATGAAGAAAAGTTCATTTGGATTAGGAGTATTGGTTACGCCTCTTTCATTTATTGGTTTGGTGAGTTATTCTCGCTTGGGGGGTTTTACCAGTCATTCTTACTGGCACCCCTCATTGTTGCAAGTTATCTTCACTCTGACCAATAGATTTATTTTTTGTCCAGTGTATTTTTTCTATTGCACTTCCATATATAGATATATATTTTTCATCACTTTTTAGGTTTTCATTTTTTATTGACTCAGTACATGCCATATGTATCTTTTTATTTTTATTATATGTATTTTGTCACATCACTTTTTATGTTCACGTCCTCACTATATTTGAGTGGTTGGTGATTTACGTTTCATCACGTTTCATTATTTTTATTGCACTTTCTGGTGTGGATCTTTTGCTATTTGGCAGCAATTGTTTTTGCAATATTGCACTATTGTTTGTTGTTTTTTTTTCTTTTTCAGTCTTTTGTGCTTCCTGTTTTGTCATTTTTTGTGGCTGATTTCCTTCATCGATTTTCGTCTGGGCATCGTGGCAGATTGCTCTTCTATTTTGGGTTATAGCGCATTGGCCATTTTTTTTTAGGCGCTACACATTTTTTCACTTGATTTTTGAGTGATCTCTGCTTCATTTCTTTTTTCAATGTTTTTTAGATCACCATATGGGTTCCTTTTTAAAACCTCTAAATAACCAGAAAATAACATACTCTTATTATATTTTGTCTACAGTTTTCTATTGCCTTCTGAATTCTCTGTCTGCTCTGAGCATGCTCAGTAGAATTGCTCAGTTTATCAAAATGCTCTGATGCAGCAGGGTTTCTAATAACAAAAAAACCTCCAAAACAGACACAAGGGTGCAACTGGTGCATTCAGAAGGTGTAGTAGGAAAGCCAAGCACAGCATGACCATTGCTATGAGCAGTTTACTGCACAAAAGTTAGTTGCAGGAAATTTGATGGCAAAAGTAAAAAGGCACTTCATATATGCATCATTTAAGCCAAAGGGGTGTGCTTACACTGTTTTGATGCTGATATTAATAGTGAAGTCAAAATTCATCATCTGACATTGCTCTAAGTAAACTGCACATGAATAGGTCATTCAGCACAGTCTTATTTTAAATGCACATTACAGTTTATTAGTGTAAGCTGTTGCTCTGACGGGTACAATGGAATGTAAATCGACTACTATAAAGGCAGTACCTCTAGTGGTAAAATATTTGCTTGACTTTCCAGAGTGATCATTTGTCTGGAATGGGGGCATTATAGTTTATACCCAGCATAAAAGCCAAAACAAATGTTATTATTATTATTTTTAAAAACCCATATTTCACTAGTCAAATGTCCCTTTAAGTATCCCACGACAAAGCCAATAGGGCAAGGTATGGGTAGAGGATGCAATCTTTTAAAAACAGGATAAATAAAATGAATTATCCTAAAAAGTCAGGTCACAGCAGCAGTTTTCACAGGAGTCAGTTTACAGATACAGACCCGGCAAAATGCAAAAACAAGAGGAGCAATAGATATGAACTACAGTCTCTGTCTATGTAGGGCAAACATGACTGTTGTTACTGTCAAGGTGGGCATAAACTCTTATAGCTTTTCATGTACTTGAGGGTGCTTCACTGGCTGATAATAATGTCCAAGGGCAGTGATCTTGCACACCCATAGACAGTACACCAATTATTTCACTATTATATAATAAAAGTTATTGCATTATTCATTTTAGTTTTCTGTGCTATGATGCACATTATTTTCTGTGTTGTCTCCAATGTACATTAAATAAAACATGTTTCTAAAAGGATATTTCCTAGTGGTTTGACATATACAGTACATATATAGGAGATCTTTGACTCCAGGACTTTCCTATTTACAGAGTTGTTTGGTAGAGTAATGTGTAGTGTAAATCATGGGCAATAAGGTAGACCAGAGAGTATTGTGTAGCACAGCAGATGGGTAACTAGATACAGTAATGAGCAATGCAACATATAACTATCTGGATGTGCTATCCACAGTACAGCTGAGCTTCCAACTTGGTAACTGGGTAGGCTATCAGGCTGGGAAGCTAACAGGCAATTGGATGGAACAGAAAACAGCATACAGTGTTGTTATTGAATGGCTACTTGGTGTAGCTATTGCAGTGGAACGGATGTGAATTCGGATCTTTACACGAGCTTTCAGACTTTCAATAATAAACACCTTAGAATTCTGGGAAGCACAGACTGAATACGTTTGAGGAATTTTCAGTTTAGTGTTACTGTTCTTATAAAAACAATATATGCACTCTGACATCACTGTTTCTTTCTGTTAATATGAACTGAATCTTTCGTCTTTAAACAGTATTCACTAAGAAATAAATCTGCTACCATGAAAATGGCTGTTTGCTTGACCACAGGTACATAACATGCACATAATATACATACAATGTAGTACTGATCCTTCTCTATATAATACGTTTCATTGTGCTCTCTAGTTTCCTATTAAATTAATCAAACCATTTTAATCCCAACATTGTGTTGTTTGCTCATTCACAAAACTTTTCCCCATGAGTAATCTAAGGGAAAGGTTCTGCCTGAATATTATAGTCCCATAGGCTTCACACCTAGTGAGATGGTATCATTTTGTCTTGAATAAAGTGCACCTGTCAGCTTGTCCTGATTTGAAGCTGAGCCGCCATCTTGTGCCCCACCTGCCAATCAACCACTCTGACACGCCCCCTAAGGCGTGTCAGATATGCTTGTGTGTATTGCGGGAGGAAGACTGGTAGGAGGCGCTTACTTGTCAACAGGGCCGTTCCTAGGGGCGGGTGGTGCGGGCAGCCGCTCGGGGCGCCGAGGCGATAGGGGCGCCGAGCGGGGGGGAGAGGGGGCGCTCTCACCTCCGACCGCTAGCACCCCCCCCCTGCTCGCACAAACCTTCACTCCGGGCGAGGGGCGGGCGCAAGTTTAAGCTCTCGCCCGGAGTGAAATTTATTCTAAGAACGGCCCTGCTTGTCAATCAAGTAATCCACGCCTCCTCCTACAGCCTTTCTATCCGACAAGCCTGCAGTGTCGACAATGTTGTTTCAAGCTGACAGGTGCACTTTAATATCTGACAGCTGTTCAAGTATTTCCTCTAGTCAGTGAACGTAGGTGGGTGTATTGTTTATTAGAAACTAAAAAGGGTAAACTGGTACAAAAATGGGCAAGTAAAAGAGACAGTTTCATAAAAATAAAACCTCTTTGTGCCTATAGTCAGAGAGATTAGTTTCAAACAAGTTAAAGGTTTTTTAAAAAGTTTCAGCTCTTTTCTGCTTTTTAAAAGGAAGCTAATTTCTTAATGCACAAACCCATTTATATTAATTCATGTGACACTAACTTCCTCTATAAATCCCACTATATGCGGTACAGTTTTTCAGAAGACTTCAGTTAAGATTTGACAAGTATAACACATAATTATACACTTTAGATTGTATAAATGACCATATTCAATCAACGAAAATAGCTGGTATCTGTGGAAATGATTTTCCAGCATGTTGGGAAGTCATTTCAACACGCTGATAATTTTATCAAAATCTAATTGATTCACTATAAAAAAATTATATAAATAATGCTGCAATTGTTTCATCCTTTACAGTGAAATAGTGTATGTTTACTGTGAAATATAAAGATACGGAAAGTCATGTTGTAGTCCTGTAACTTGTATAAAAGCTTTTACATGGTCAGGGAATTTTATGCAAATGTGCAAGTTTTCAAGCATATAATAAATACCACAGAAAACAACAGGAAAAGTAATATACACACAAAATCCACTTATATTACACAAAACCAGGGAAAGGAATAACACCAACCATAGTTGGGAGCCCTGCTCTATATACACACAGGATGACCTATAGAATGTGGATATATACAGAGGGTGACCTATAGGATGCAGGTATGCACACAGGGCCACCTATACAATGCAGGTATACATACTGGGTCACCTATTGGATGCAGGTTTTCACACACGGACACCTATAAAATACGGGCATGCATACAGGGTCACTTATAGGATGCAGTTCCGCACACAGGGAGTCACCTATAGGATGCAGTTATATACACTGAGTCACCTATAGGTTGTAAGTATTTACCTAGGATCACCTATAGAATGTGGGTATACACACAGTCACCTATAGGATATGGTTATACATACAGGGTCACCTATAGTATGTGGGTATGCATACAGGGTCACCTATAGGATCTGGATATGCACACATGGTCACCTATAAGATGTGGGTGTGTACAAATGGTCATCTAAAGGATGTGGGTGTACACACGTTGTCACCTATAGGATGAGGGTATACATGCAGGGTCACCTATAGGATGCGGGTGTACACAAAGGGTCACCTATAAGATGAGAGTATACAGTATAGGGTATAGTACATGAGTATACATACACGATCATCTATAGTATCTGGGTATGCACACAGGGTCACCTATAGGAGTCGTGTATGCACACAGGGTCACTTATAGTATGCGGGCATGCATACCAGATCACCTATAAGGTGTTGGTATACACAGGGTTGCCTATAGGATGTAGATGTGCACACAGGGTTACCTACCTACAGGATGCTCAATAAGCAAACATGGGGAAGTGGCGATCAAATGTGAATTCATATATATGTGACTATTCATCCTTTATTCCATAAGGCCCATTGTGTGGTGTGGTGTCTGTACTACTGTGGTTTATTCAGCTAATTAATCAGCATAACAATGCAGAACCTGCACATGCGCTGTGGCTCTCTAAGAAGGCAGGAAATATGAACATCTGGTGTCAATCTTCAAACACTTAAACGGGGAAGCACAATCGTTACTTTAAACAATGCTTATGGCCATGCAAGACAGGATCAGCACAGTCTGTGTGAAAGTACTGACAGTACCTCATTCTTTGTTTTTTCACATTGAAGGTCACAAACCTTTTTTCTTCTGTGATTGTTTAGCAAATCTGTCATCATATTATCCACTCCCATCACACTCCCTTTCATGTGTGACTGAATTTATAAGCAGCCCTGAAATGTTAGACCATGTTTTGCCAATATCAATGTTACCACCCTGTGTTTGCTGCAAATTTAATTCATATTAATCTGAGCAAATCTGACACAGACGATCCCAGGCAGGTTTGAATCATGTTGGATTTAGCTATGGTAGCTATACTTGCTATAGTAGATATGAAACAATATCAACCATATACACAAGGTTCAAATTATCACAGTTTTAATAAAAAAACTCATTGGGATTTGAAAGTTTGCATAATTTTTTTTTTAAATTTTTGTCAATTTTATATATATATATATATATATATATATATATTGTATATATCTATAAAAAAAAGTGGCAACTGTGGGTATTTTAACTCAATTCACACTGGGAATTTACAATTAGACATTGGTGTAATACAAAAGTCATATATTTCTTTTTTATTTGAACAGACTTTCTTATTTAAGAGAACACTATGGGGGTTATTGACTAAATTCCAAATTGTCTTGTGAAGGTGTGAATTTGCCACTTCTCCATATTTGAGTATTCAGCAAACTGTGGTGAATTCACCAGCTAATGACGGTCACACACTACACAATGGGTGGCTACTGACGCAGTCACGACTTTATTATGGAAATTTTGACGCGGTCACGGATTTGCTATGGGAATCCGCTGTTTAGTGAATAAGGAGTAGAGAATCAGGGGGTAGCCACCCGAAGTGATGAGAATTCAATTCGAAAGTCGAATTCTCAGTTTAGTCAATAACCTCCTATATCCCATTATTATTAAGGGTCATAAATCAAGTATATTAGCTCTAAATTTAATGTTAATAACTGTAAGCGCTTAGCTATTGTGCAATAAGTATAATATTAATGATACAATCATACATTCCTATTGTAACTCTCTTAGAAAATATTCCATTTTATACCTGTTAGTTCGGGCCCTTGACTCCATGGGCACTGGTAACTACAGAGCCACCAAACTGCCCATATGTAGAATTATATAGTATCAGTAAAGTTCATAAAAATAATATTTACTTGATATAGTTACAGTTTGTGTAGTATGTTTTACATTTAAAAAAGGGCTATGACCAGTTTCTTTCTTTGTATTTTAAAAATAATCCATTCATAGATCATCCGCTTCCTTGTCACCCCTACAGTTGTGGGATGACATTTACAAAGCACTATGCGTTTCACCACACATGGATTTTTGCATTTAGCAAAATGCATCAAACCATTGGCAACCAGGCTCAGAGAGCCCCCGCTGATTTACCACAAGTACCATCACTGACTGTGTAATTATCTCACTATTTGTTTACCTTAGAAAACAGATCCAATGACTTTCACCATGCAAAACACCTGGTGAGAGATATAGACATGGCAACTTGTGGTACCTCAGGCAAGTTGAAAGGGATGTTTTGAGTTTGATGGTTAATAATTTTTTGAGACAAATCTTATTTTTGATGACAATGTCCCTTTAAGACACTTTACTATAATCTATTCAGCATTTTTCTCTTTTTTATTATTTATCTTTCAATGCTGTCTGTACCCTTGGTTGACATGTTAATAAACATATCATAAATCCCAAATAAACCACAGAGAGCCCAGATTCAAGCATAAAACTTACACCAGTTCCCCCTTCTCTCCCCTTTCCATTCTGCCTCCTCCCCTTTTTTTCCAAAGTGCAAAGAGTCATATATCAGCCTATTCATACACTGCCTAGGTTCCCAAGGCAGAGATATCAGTCACCACACTGGACTACGTGCAGCACTCATGAAACAGGGGGAACTCAAATAAGCACTGTGTTTCATGGTTGCCATGGGCAGGTCTTTGCTAATTATGTTTTGATGTATTATTAGTAAAACTTAGGGATGGGGCCAAATGTACCTCTTTCAGTTCAATAAATGCTGGCATGGCATATTATTCTGAGGCTGAACCCACAAGCATGAGTATTTATCTTGTACGTCAGACATACACTTCAAGCAGCCACACCTCCTCCCACTTATATCTGTGACTGGAATATTAAGAACCTCTCATTATAAGCAATCTAGACTCTATATGCATGCACATTGTATTTAGCTAAACACAACATGTTAAATATTTGACATTTGTACAATGCAAACAGTTTACCTAGAGGAAGATTACATGACAAGTTCCTAGTGTAATTGTTAGTTATCAGCAAGGATTCAGGCAAGTTCAGTTAATTTATTTTATTTTATTTTTTAAAGCTGTGACATTGCATGCAGTGGACAATGCCTGCAAATGTTAGCGAATAAAAATAACATTTCCAATGGTAATTGGCTGGAAAAAAATTCTTAACTCTATCTGGAGACAGAAGAAACTTGGTTTCAAGGGTTAACCTACTGCTCCAGAATTATAAGAGTGTTGGTTTAGGAGATGAAGAAATTCAGCTTCTACAAGAAAACACATCATTTCTATTAGGCATTCTGGTTCAATTCAGTGATGTGTTGAACAAAAAGAGTAGCACAGTACAGCTATGTTTCAATCCACTTCATTTCCATAGCACTGGCAGGTTCTGGCATTTAAATCATTAAACAACCTTGGGATGAACTTTTATCCCAATGAGTGCAAAGCCACAGAAAAGAATCACTTCGGTTACTTAAAGAAATGGCATCAAAACTCAACAACTTCATTTTTAATAACTTCATGTATAAGATCACACTAGTAAAGGGGATGAGTTCATGTATTTGGGTAAATATATTCTGTATCTTGAAGATAGTTTTTTGTTCATATCTCCTATATTATCAGCATCCTTACCCATCAATTCAGAGGGTTTCCAGACCATTAGCATTTTTTCAGTCTGGGGACTTTAAACTGCCATATTGATGATCACTCTCCATTTCGGCCCTCTTGCCTCTCTCCAATTATGCTCTTCCTCACTTTGGGGGTCATTCCGGTAGGTCAGAATTTTCCACCCCGAATTCACTTATAGCGAACTCCCATTATAAAGTCGCGACCGCAACAATTCTCCCATTATAAAATCGCAACCGCGACAAAAAAATTGTCGCGGTCGCCACTTTATAATGGGAGTTCGCAATAAGTGAATTCGGGATGAAAAATTTGGACCTACCGGAATGACCTCCTTTATCTCCAGCAGTGGACCAACTTACAAAGATGGACATTTTCTAGGATTGGTCTTTAATAAAATGCACCTCTCTTTGCTTTTAATATAAATGTATTTACTCCTTCATATCCTTACTTCATAAATATTTTTAGTACCGCACTCTTCCCTTCCACATTTCCCTACCCTCTAAAGTCTTTACTTGCAATACACATGTAATCAACCTACAGGCTGCCCTTTCTTTTCTCTCTGCTACAACCTCTCCATACTCATGCCATCCTTTACTTGCAATACACATGTAATCAACCTACAGGCTGTCCTTTCTTTTCTCTCTGCTACAAACTCTCCATACTCATGCCATCCTTTACTTGCAATACACATGTAATCAACCTACAGGCTGCCCTTTCTTTTCCTCTGCTACAACCTGTCCACACTGGCTACTTCTTATAACTCCATTGCCGAATACTGATACCAATTTATCTGATCCTGAAAAACTATTCTCAGGGGGGTTTTTGTATTACAAGTTTCTTCTTTCATGCATTAACCATTTTTTTCTTAAACCAAACAATAGAGTACTCTCAAAACCCAAAACAAAAAAAAAA
>JAKJJM010022328.1:0-10232 GCA_021901965.1 Pipa carvalhoi | reverse complement strand
TGCGGGAGCTCTAGGTGAATACCGGAGTGTGCCTTAGACTCCGCGCCTTGGGTAGTGCTGCTCCTTCTCATCGCTGCCTCTCCACCCGGTAAATCCTGACAGTAGTTAGGGCTAATTTAGAAGAGATTTTGGTGCTTTTTGGCACCAAGCTGGGGCCCACCAGAGGATCCTTTGGATGTTTTTAATTTTTCATGCCAATTAATGCTTTGTATTTAGACAGGAGTTTGTAGAGCAAAGGTATCACGCTCAGGCCAAAGGCCAAATCTGGCCCACAGTTTTGGCCTGCGAGAAAATACCAAATATCTACTAGAGCTGGCCCAGCAGTAGACAGTGCATGTGCGACTAAATACTACAAATTCCAGAATGCTCCTCTAGTGCACTGGTGCATTAATCAGAACTCAAAAGTGACCCCTCCTCTGCTGACATTAATTAGCAAACTCATGCTACCAGTCACATCAGGCCACCCCTCCCAAAAATGGCTAAACAAAAGGACAGACCTGTTTGAAAAGATTCATCCTTATATCTGATGAGATGGAAAACCTACTCAATTGCAGACATTTTTTCAATAAATTTCAAAGTTGGCCCATGACTTTGTCCAAGTTTTTAATTTTAGCCCACTGTGTATTTGAGTTTGACACCTCTGCTTTAGAATGTAGCTAACCAGATCTTCCCATTTACTGGAGATCTATAAAAGCAAGATTTAAAGGTAAGAAATAAGAAAATTAATGCTACATACAACAGTTTGGCAAACCCTCCCTTTAAATAGAAAGTTTTAAATGAACATACAGTCTTCAAAGGTCAGGTTATGGTAATGGCACACTATGCATTTGGTTCCACACTCCGATATTGCAAGACTCCATGACAACAAAATACATTATAGTCAAACCCATAGAAAACCTATAAACACCAGGTAAGATATGATATTCATGTGTGGAAACCTTGCCAGATTTCAGCCACAGACTCTCGGTATTCTAAGCACATAACTGGGTCTCTGGCAAGATGTTTGGGAGACATCGGCTAACCTCCACCCATTAAATACATTTTTTATCGGCTAACCTCCACCCATTATTACATCTGAATCCCATGTAGTACTACCTGTAATGCCAACTACAGTCCTATTAATCCCTAAAAAAAGCCCTGCCCCAAATTTCACCTTATTTGTATTATTAGAGGACCAGTAACAGCCAAAAAAATTAAAATTCCCATATAAATTGGCATGTCCGTTATTTAAATGCCGTACTTAAAGTGCACCTATCACCTCCAAACAACATTAGTTTATAAAATAGAGACAGTCTATAAGAACGTTTTTGTAATACACTTCCATTTAAAAAAATTTACCTTTCTCTGTCATTTTGGCTGCTCTCTCTGCCTGTCAGCTTGACACTGCAGGCTGTGTCGGATAGAAAGGCTGTAGGAGCTGTAGGAGGAGGCGCGGCTTACTTGATTGAAAAGTAAGCCCTCCTACAAGTCTTCCTTCCTGTGTCATGCTCCTACAAGCCTGCCTGTGTCAGCCTGAATGTGTCAGCCTTCCAGTCAGTGAGAGCAGAGGTACTCGCAATCGGGGGAGCACCAGCGGATGGGAGGGGCACCCGTGGGTGGAAGGTCGGGGCACCCGCGGGTGGGGGGGCACCCACAAGCAGAGATTGCCCCAATATGTCAAGAAGTCAAGCCTTAGGGGGCGTGTCTATTGTAGTTGATTGGCAAGTTGGGCACAAGATGGCAGCTCCCACAGCTTCAAATTGGGGCAAGTTTACAGTGAGTATAACTTAACTATCCTAACGATTTTTCTTCTCACAACCTGTTTCATTTATGTTATATAATCACTGACTATGTAAAAAAGTTAAAACCAGGAGATGATACGTCCACTTTAATAATTTTTATCTTGTAAGTTAAACTAATGTTTGCAAGTTTTACATAAATATAGGAGATAAGATTATTATTAGGTCTAAGAGTCTGGAGTGCCAACAATGTCCCTAATGATTGTAAAGATGGTTTCTTTATTAATAAAGACTATAAGGAAGAAGGTGAAACAAACAGTATAGCTATGTATTAATGCAAACTACAATATTGTGGATTATGGGATTCCTGTCTATGCCTCACAGATAAAGGTCCAGTGTGGGCCTCAGTATGCAAAGGTAGTTGTAGGAAGTGCTAACAGGGCTCCCTGTGGGGAGAAAGAATCTAAATAAAATAAAAAAAAACAATAAAAATAGAAAAAAATACTGTGTAGCTTAAAATATCATATTTTCGGTTACTGCATAGAAATAACTGCCATGGAAATCTGGTTTATTAGGTTACAAAAAGCTGGATTGGTTTCAGAATTTAGTAATTTATGTATAAAAAGCTAAGTTAGAGTAGGTTTATAGGCAGACAGACCCCCCCATACAGTTCTGGAATTAAAAGGTTTAGTGTTAATCTACTTTACTGAAAAGTATACATGATTTCAATACACAAACAACAACTTTTTGTTTCATTGTTTTATGATTTAATCCCTTTATAATACTTTGCTACTCTTTTTTTTTTTTCCTTTTCTCATGCTGAACACAGAGCGAAAGCAATAATTAAATACATACTCACTGCACACACAAAAATAACCTATCCTATATCTTCTGCTGTATTTATTTGACTTTAGCTAATAATAGAGACTGTGATCTGAGTGATAAACTAGCATGAGCACATACATTCATATATCCTGCCATGGGACAAGAACCCCCTGATGTCTATTTTATGAATGAGAGACCTCCGCCAGTGTGGATCACGAATAATAACAGCCTGGAAAATGCAAACACAATCTGACACTGCTAGGGGAAAGCTGCAGAAAAGGAATCCCAGAGGGTCAGAAACAGCATCCGAAGCAAAAGGAAAGCAGGAAGCAGCCGCTGAATATGCAAGCGCTGGGAGCAACTGCCTGGATTCTGGCATCCGGGCCACACCACTCTAAGAGCCTGTGCCCTGCAGCTGTGCAAGGAGACAACAGTCTTTTCCATTATGCTAAAGCACAGATGTCTATATGCGGTGTGCGCCATCCATACTGATTGGATCACTTACTGACCATCACAAAGATATCATAAGCATTAAACGTGTAGTACATGCCTTGAGAGCAGAATGTGGCACAGCATGGTAGCGTCACTAAGTAATTCAGACTAATTTCTATGGTTGGTTTCAACGAGGCAAGTAAAGTACTGATTTCAATAATATGCTTAATAAACATTCTTTCCTTACTAAAATTAGAATTTGTAGCAAAAACAATTTTTTCAATAATTAGGGCGAAATTTAATAAACTCGGAAAACCCCGATTTTGCTTCTCCAAATTTATCGCGCGAGATCTTGTGTTTTACGATCCGATTTTTCGGATTGGATTTTTCGATGGAAAGGTAGCCATCTGTACTATGGCTAGTATGGCTACCTTTCCTTTGAAAAATCCAATTAAAAAAATTGGATCATAAAACTCGCCTGATTAAACCCGTGGGATAACCTCGTGGGGAAATCTTGCGGGAGTATATCGCAGGAATAAACTCAAAAAGACGAAATTGACTCTTTTCGAGGTTATTAACTTTCGCCCTTAGTCTAAAATATATTTTTAGTTTTCCTGTTATTACCTTATTAGTAATTATATTCTGCTATTACCTAGAATTTGATAAACCTTCACCCAGAGCAGTGGTTCTCAACCTGTGGGTCACGACCCCTTTGGGGGTCGAACGACTCTCTCACAGGGGTCGCCGAACTGCTGCTCCTCTCTCTGGCTCCGCAGGTCCCTTTATAAAGGGGTTGCTGCATGGTGATGTCACGCCCAAACGTCATCAGGTGACGCTCGTACGTGATGACTTTGTGCATGAATGTCATCACATGACTCGCGACATGATGACGTTGAGCATGAACGTCACCACATGATGAAGGACACAACCCTGCAATGACATCATCGCAGGGGTCACGGTCTCACAAAGGTTGAGAACCACTGACCCAGAGAGAGGGGCGATTTTAGTGGTGTGCAAATTCAGCATTTGCCTGGGGCCCCTGTTGTAAACAGACCCATTCAGTCTTCCTGCTGGCAAACATACTAACATTTGGGGTCCCACTTTAGTTTTGCCCAGGGTTCCATTATGTCTAAAACTATCTGTGCTCAAAAAGTGCAGTTTAAAGAATGTTACAAATGTTGCAGCCTAATCTGTTGAGTAATAGCAAGGTCTTTGGTTTCCAGGCAAATGCTGTGCTAGCTGCTTGTTACTGTCAGCAGTGATTCTGCTAAGCATATTTTGGGCTGCAGCCTAGAAAGTCAAGAGATAACCCCCGGAAACCAAAGAAAATCATAATAACAATACATAACAAAAATGTCTGTTTTGGGATGTATAATAAAGGGCTGGTTTGAACTCATCTTTAGTATCTTGCATATAGTGGTATTTTCTATGACTAGCTGCAGTTGATCATTATTTTTTCAGTTTTTTCCTCTCCTTATTTAGCTACTAATCTGTGTACATAAGCGCCTGCAGCCCTTTCCTTATACAGTATATTTCGTAAAAATAATAACTCTTAAATGTAAATATTTGTAGAGATATTCAACTGTTATCCTACATTGGGAAACCCCGAAATATTATCTTATCCTTACCCCCACATTTTGTATAGGGTGGAGGGAGCGACAGTGCGTGGCATGACCTGAAAGATGTAAATGTAAAATAAAATCAACTCAGATTCTTTCAGTTTCCTCAAAATGAAACCAAATTAAAAAACCATGAAAATAAAACAGTCTGTTGACACCAAGGAGTTCCATGTCCATATAAAGTTGGGTTCACAGTAGCTAATTAGTTTTAATTAGTCTTATTATTGTCTATGTTGCAAAACACAATAAGGAATAAAGGGTGAACACCTGCGCTTTGGAAGTGGTAGATAGCAAAGGTACACAGATAATGTAAAACACAGATAGCATAAAACACAATTTCTTTACGTAGAATCCCCTCTGTTAGCTGCTCACTCTCTTGTCCACAAAACGATTAGATGTGTAGTAGTAAAAAAAGATGGAGAGTCCTGCTGAACTCTGTGGGGAATACAATTGAGAGTATCCTAGTGCAGGTATTACTGTCACCAAAAGAAGTTTATAAAGGTTCTACTTACATAGGACCAAGTCATATAAGCAATGGAGTGCTTATAGGGTGCACTCCTAACCTCCCTTGGTATTGGTAGGTGATTTCAGGGTGATCCCTTGATGCGGTCTATCTTGTTGATAGATTGACTGTGGTGGAGGCAGAACTCCCAAAGAGAAAGACACACAATAGTGTAGTGTGTCTTAAAAATGTATTAGTACACAAATTAAATTACACTTACAGTGTTTCAGTTGAAAATGAGCTCTTCAAATAAAAGATAAAAAACTGTAATTCTCCACTATACTCCAACTGTTGTGTGTCTTTCTACTGTTTATTATAAATAGATAATGCATCTTTTGCTATTAATCATAGGGTTATTTCACGATGTATTTTTAAACAATTAGAAAAGGCACACTTACCTAGAGCAGGGGGACTTTGACAACTAAAGCTCTGTGTTTTTGTTTTTTTATGCAAGTCCATTTTTGGAGCATAAACTGATTTACCTAAAGTACTGCCACTGTCCACTTCTCTCAGCAGTGGGTTTAGAGTGAGAAAATAAGTCTGATTTTTTTCATGGCAAAATGCCTGGTGAGAGAAGTGGATGAGGTCAGGTCCGATCTTTGGGCTGTGATGGACCAACAGGGTGACTCCATCCCTGTGGTGGCACCAGTGGCAGGTCTCTAAAACTGGGGCTTCTGCGTTAGGTGCTGCTGCCGCCATGGCCGTGTTTGGCCATGGTGCCCCCCAGGGGGGTGCCACCCTGTGCAGTCATACAGGTCACACACCTTGAAGGCCATCCCTGGACAGGTCACCAGTAGTACTTCAGATAAGCCAATGGGGGCTCTCTGAGGCTGATTGTAGGCAAAAATCCTTGTGGGTCCCTACAATAAAACCACAAAATGGGATCTATTAAAAAAACACATAGCCAGGAATTATAATGGGGACCTTTACTATCCCCTATATGTAGAGTTTAGCCATTTGTAAAGTACATATTTATTCTTACTGAGTGGTTGTATTTGAATGATTTATTTCAAGTGTGTACAAGCTGAATTGCATTGTTAGAGATTTACACAGTCACTTAAGACCAGCTGTCTGATAAGGTTGTGCAGTGATCAGCTGCTATATTTATTACTATACACAGTGAGGAAGAAGAGGGCAGCTGCCCATATCTTATTCTGTAAATAAAGAAGCAGTAGTGATTATACTATATGGTAAATAATACATTGGTTTC
The DNA here is from genome assembly GCA_021901965.1 of Pipa carvalhoi. Lineage (NCBI taxonomy): Eukaryota > Metazoa > Chordata > Amphibia > Anura > Pipidae > Pipa > Pipa carvalhoi. The sequence continues at coordinate 3,926 of JAKJJM010022328.1, read as the reverse complement.
TACATCCCATGAGCAAAAGTGCAGACTGAGGCAGCACAATGAAAAGTGGCTGAAATGCAAGCACAGTCTCACCATATCTGCATACTGCACTATACAGGCAAGATGAATATACTATAAACTGTAAATAATCCTGCTAGAATCTGAGGATTGTATGTCACACTGCACAAATGGAATGATTATTCCCGGTACCTTATAAAATAATATTTCATTCTTTGTTTATACTCATTAGCAGAGCTATGAGGTTTATGGAATTTGTAAAGGTATTGAAAACATTCTACTTTCTAGAGTCTATGGGGCATATTCACTAAAGCTCAAACATCATTTGTTTCACTCAATCTTTTTTTATTTACGCAAGATGAAAAAGTAACATAAGAACTTTTTTTTTCTGTTTTTACTGCATCACATTGTATTTTTAATGTGTTTTGGTGAAAATTTCAAAGATCAAGGGCATTAAAAAATCAGTGGATAAAAAATAGGTTAAAGCAGAAATAAAAATGGTCAAAATAAGGTAAAAAATTAGAATTTGGGGGGAGAATCATTTGGATTCATTTTCCCCTTAGTTAATATGTCATTTTCTTTATATACTGTAGATGTATATTTGTCATAAATTATCAACTGGGACAGGATTTTATAGAAAATGAAGAAATGTCATGCTGAGTTGCAGGGTTTTAGATTTGACCTTGCAGACTGTTAAATGATCCCTGTGCTTGTTGGTAAAGTCTTAAATAGAAAGAAGGATGCAAAAATGAAAAAAAAGGTCACATGCCGCCTACTCCTTCTAAATCCATTCAGCTTAAAGGCTCAGTTGAAGTCTTCAGCTTTACATGATGGACAGCAGGACAATACAGACTCAATGACAATCACTGGAAAATGCTTTCTTCTGTTTTACTGACTACTTTTCTCCATAAATACCTGACTAGAAACTCCCATATCAGTTTTAAGACATTAGTAAAACAGAGGCAATATAGATATGTTCTCTAGGTACCTTTGCACATACCTACATAAATTACCACATACAGCATCTATAAGACAAAAATATTTTCTCTAAAATGAAGAAGGTCTGGAATCCTATAGTTCATATTGGGATAGATTACAATTATACTATAGCTTTTCCTGTTAGAACCATATCTGTTGAGATCATTTTCTACAAAGGCATCAGCAAATTCCAATGGAGACCAGAAAGGGTGCAGTATTTGGCAGTTGGGGTACCTATTCTGGAGGTTATGTGACAAGTGTTCAGCAGAGCAGTAGAGTAAACTGACACACTATTATTGATGTAGGAGGCCTTCAAGGATTGCCCATTAGACCTGTTTCATAAGAAAGACACATATTTAAAACCAAGCTGGAAAAAGTCAAAATTATTTTTTAAGCAATCTTGCAATATTTTTTAGCATTCAGTAGAGTAACTTCACTACGTTTTCAACAGTCAATAATGAAGGGCGGTTTAGACTGAAACTGAATTAAAATTCAATACAATACAAATACAATCCTCGCTGAACCTTTAGAACCTAACTAAAAGTTTAGAACCTCAGCTTTAAACCTCTGAAACACAGGAAATAAAGCAAAGAATATGGTAAATAAAAAACTTTTGCTATTGATCCATGAAGTAGTCCTGGAAGGGGCCCATGTTGTCTGCGAACCCCTTGCTACTCTTTCACCCACAACATAGTAAATTGGAAGGACATCCATTCTTGGCCACGATGTAATTCATAGAAGGCCATCATCTTCTTTCTTGTTCCCCCTATTGTCCAATGATCTGTCCCTTGATCTGTCATCACCACACACACCATTAATTGCCACAAAAAAAAAAAAAAGAAAAGTTTTCATCTTCAATACAACTCTATGAGCAGTTCCCTGTCAGGTAGGATCCACAGTTTCCTGTCAGTTTAAAGAAGAAATGGAAGAGGATTTCACAAACATCATGGACCAATCCAGGACTACCTAGTTGTTTAGAAGAGAAGACAATAAAAGAGGTAAGGGCAGGGCTGTGACTAGAGGTAGGCAGGAAAGGCAATGACCCAGGGCACTGCCTATGCTGCTGGTAGGGGGATTCACTGTCCTGCTGGGCGCACTCACAGGAAGTGACATGTTCAGGGAGTGCAGAGGAGAGAGCGCTGAGCTACAGAAGAGCTGAAGTGAGGTGAGCTGGGGCTGGGGAAGGGAGATGGAGGGAGAGATAAGGAGGGTGAGGGGCACTGTCCTGTTGGGGGGGTGTCCAGGTTTCATGAGACTAGGGCACCATGTAACCTTGTCCTGGCCCTAGGTAAGGGTGACTATAAACTATTTTATGGTCTCAAAATTGTATCGTGCTAGAGAGATGTATGGGTAGAGTGAGGGCTACTTTTTATTAAAAGCATATCACAATCCTGGGACCTAGTTGGATAGACTTAAATTAGGGAATAAAGCCCAGATAGTCTAAAAGATTGTCCTGGAGCCCCCACATAACCTTACAACACCTCAACACATCATAAAAGCACTCAGTTGTTGAGTGATAGTGCAGATCACCTATATCTGTTGGTGAAATTCCCTACTCTGGGGAGAATAATTCTACTATAATATTACAACAGAAATAAGTAAAATTAAAAAAAACATTATTATTGTTCCACACACATGTAATTCCACGTAACAGTTCCATTATGGTGGCACGCATCAATTATCCATCATCCATATAGGAACTGTGTGTTTGGAAAAGCCTGCACCAAACCCACATTCACTTACTTGTACCACTGCCTGCCTCCAGTTTTGTTACCAGATGTCGACGTTGGTGCAAGTAAGTGAATGGGGAATTAGGGTACACTGTTCCCAGATATTTAAAAATAAAACTCACCACTGAACCACATACCCAGAATCCTCTTCACCTCCCTGCAGAATGCAGACAACTACTTGTAGTTTTGTCTACATGTGTTCAACTGTGAAAAAATAGCAATATGCGCTATTCCTATTATTTCTCCTTTAGCAATTATTGCTCCCCCATTAGAAATACATTATTATGAAGATTTTGAAGAATTAAGATCACTGGCTGCATTTAAAAACAACAATTATATTACCCAAGCAAAGCCTGGAAGCACACAGTTTATTTATAGGTATATGACCCCATTTCATTTTAAGGTATTAGTTTACCTTTAACTGAAGATCAGTTGTTAAAGAGCAGTTTTCTTCCTGACCCTGTCGCCCCCACTTACTTACTCACCAGAGTTAACTACATTTGGTAACATGGGGCTGGCTCACATCCCATTAACTTGCTTTTATCAGGGATCATGATCTATTAACATGTGCACAGCATGGTGTCATAAAACGTCAACTTAGAAAATATGTTGACAGGATATTTTTTCTTAACACTGACATGTCAAAGGGACCTTTCAATGTGCTAGAGGATCTAAATGAAATGCAGAGCAAGATAAGCACAAGAGCAGAGCAATTCATTTTCCCCCAGGCCCTGTTGGTGGCAGCAAGAGGAAAGTATTGACAAGTCTCCCATTTACAGTAGAGCAAACTTACAGATAAGGCTGGGTAAAGATAACATTGCTGTCAATAAAGATTTCAATCAGCTTAGATATTAACCCTTCTGTGATCACAAAGACTGCCTGCAAAGGCATTATCAGGCAGTGGTTTTCAGGTCTCTTTGGCGCTGACAGGTTTAATTCTTTGAGGATTCATTAGGAGCATTTAAATGTACAGGTCCTAATTTTGGAATTCTTAGGCTGATTCAGTAGTCCAGACTTTTATCAGGGCCATGCTAGCAGTATAAATTGCTTGGCTTTTACCTCTCTAGTAAAAGCACAGGGTTATCCACTAGTTCAGTGGTTCTCAACCTTTTTATTGCTGTGACCATGGCCGCCGTCAGGGCATTATTGCCGGGAGTCTTATAAGGGGCCCGCGATCTATGACACATTTGGGGGCCCAATTTATTATAAGAAAAGTTCGAA
>JAKJJM010022319.1:0-17522 GCA_021901965.1 Pipa carvalhoi | reverse complement strand
AGGGTCAACCAGCTATTAATTCCAAGGGTTCACTTACTTTTTCCACTATCACTTTGAATGTTGAATGAGTGTGTTCAATAAAGACCTGAAATAATTTTTTTTTTTTTGTGTTATTACTTTCGGCACATTATATTTGTCGATGCGTTTGACTTGGATGAGGATCAGATCACATTTTATGACAAGTTAATGAAGAAAACCATAAAATTTCAAGAGGTTCACATACTTTTTCTTGCCAGTGTATGTATGTAAATTTTTATTTATATTTATAAAGCGCCACAGGCTGACGCAGCGCTGTACAATCCAAAAATAAAATTATATATTAATTTAACCCTGGCTATATAAATCACTGGTGGTTACATTCTCTGCAAGTGCACACAGTTTAAATACAGGAGTGTGTTTACTTATGGTACTTGTGATTATATAAATGTATAGCCCATCAGGTGACACCAATGTATGCTTGTATGGAGAGATACTATTATTTGCTTGTATGGAGAGATATTGTTATCTATTTGTACAAAATCACAATAATTCCAGAGGGAGTAAAGCCACCATGACTGCTACAAATGTACGTAAAAACAGAAACAAATTGGCATTTATCTTACCATTTTCTTTAACAGCATCTTTGAACCAAACACAACATGCTGACTTCTTGTTGAGTGCTTGTAGAATGGCATTGTCCAGTGGACATGAGGGTGATATGCATACAGATAGTACTCGCAGGCCTACCATGCCCTCTTGTAAACTACTGTCAGTCACAAACATCCAGATCTCATGTTGTGGGGCAAGATTATCACGTATCTGTTAATTAGAGTTAATAGAACTAATCATTTATATGTTTGTTTTAAACTAACCACACATATCATTCTAACAGCCTTTAGGCTAGGGTCAGACTGGCATATGGGTGCATGTATGCTCGTGTCATTTTTTAAAAAAGGACATAGTGAAAATATACCGGCGTATTTACGCTGGTATAGTTTTCAGATGCATTTTATATATATGGTGTGTGCTGCATTGCAGTTTGTGCAGTGTGCATGGATTTCAAGGGATAGTTGTCTGTATGTACTAAATGCACTTTAAGTTAAAGTAATTAATTGCACATGCACTGCACTTTATGGCTGATAAGAGTTGGCATGGGGTATATAATAAAGTTGGATGTTATATCTGTTTTATGTTTGTATTGCTAAATTGTACAGTGCTGTGTAAATTTGTGGCACTTTATAAATAAAACTGTACAAAAATAAATACATGTATGCAATGTATAATGTCAATGCCGAAATATGCGTTCTTTCCAAGGAAAATTCCTATTGTTATAACATTATAATTAATTATTGCATAATTGGTGGAATAAAGTGATTCGTGATATATAAACAATAGTGCTACGCCTCGCTTTTCTTCCGTGTGTGACCGCTATTGTTCAATTCCTATTGCTACTAATCCGGTCACATTGTTCGCTTTTGCATCCATATGCCTGAAAAAACGTGACCTAAAGCGTTCTGGCACATGTTCCTCTCTATGAAACGCAAGTGTGACATTACGCATATTGGTTATTACTTTCAAACTTTTTTTTTTTTTTTTTGCAAAGTGTATTTTTGGCATTTTTTTTTTAAATGACACGCACCTATATGCCAGTGTGATCCTAGCCTTAAAGAAGAGGGATGGAAACTAGAATGAAAGCTGGGACATAACAGCTCTGTGAGCTGGAGTCCATTGGTCTCTGTCTACCTGGGTTGAGCGTTCAATGAGAAATAAACTTGAGTCTCTGTGACAGCATTCCTATTCCTACGTCTCCCAGTAAATCCCTAGATTTCAAACCTAGAACTCATTTGTATAGAACTCCCTTGAAATACTTTCAGAAAATGACTGAGCAGAATTGTACACTCTCCATAGACTTTAACAAAATCAGCCAATATATTTGTGACCACAAGGGTGGTGATGCCTTGGGATCATGATAAAGTACTATGATGGAAATCACTTACTTGTATTGAAAAGATATATTATTTTGGAACATTCACAATGATATGTGGAGTGTCATTTTGTAAAGGAAGCATGAACATGGAATCGATATTAGCTAATTAGCTTTTGCCAGTACTTATACAGTGCCTCACAGGAGTGCTGCTATGTTCTGAGTGCATGGGCTTAAAGTTGTGGATACATATTCAAATTGGGAACAGTCACACCATCATTTACTACCTATGATGCTTGCTGCCTGTGCCTCTGCCTTCTCTATAATGACAATAAAATCCAGAAATGATTTTTAAAAATTCTAAATACAATTTAAATGAGACCTGGTCCTGAACATCTGATAGTAAATATGCAATCAATAATATATTCTCTTTGTGTGTGCAAATGCAATGGACTTGCTGAATATATGGTAGCGTGTAAGAGGACTATAAATGTGATAGTAGATAGTGGTAATATAAGACAATATGCAATTTGGTTTTATAGCTTTTTTTTTAGTTGTAGGACTCTTTATCCTGCCAATTATTTTCTAATTATTTGGATTACAGACTCCAAAAATGAACAAATGTATTCAGACTGACCGATTTTTAATTTTAGGACAATTTTTCTTATTTTTGTTAAGGCCCTGGTTTCTGTCTCTTCCAGTCTGCCTGGTTGCTAAGGGAAAACAAAATATTAACTGCAAAATAGGAATACGTCCCTCTACAACACAGTGAACTTACATATAAGTTAAATATTTCCCTTTAATAAACTCCTTGATGGACAAAGAGTACTTGTACTTAATACGCTTACCTACAACTATAGCCAGCAAAATACTGTTCTACATTAAAATCTGTATAAATAAAAGGAAAGCAAGTATAATTACATTGGGAAACCAGTGCTTTATAAGGGCTTTGTCCATATAACAAAATCAGTTCTGGAACCTCTGCAATGATTTTGAGCCTGTATGGATATAAATCCCTAGCAACCATATTCCAAACCTAGTGGATGGCCTTCCCAGAACAGTGGAGGCTGTAACATTAGCAGGTATGGTTGTGTACTCATACTGTTTATCCATACACCATGAAAGCTTTTTTTTTTAATATGGGGCCCCACTAGCATTTATGACATAATTCATACATATATTACATGTCATAAATGTATGGTAACACTAGGAACAGAGCATTATATTATTCTGTGGCAACTGCAGGTGCTGAACCATATACCTACAAACACCGAGGGAGGAATGGTTAAATTCTACTCAACTTTTTTCCAAATATGATGTCAGGCAGAACCATAGTCCTTGTGTGGTATTGCAGTGTAACAGCACAGTGCAGAGACAGTATGCATATCTCAGCCTATTACAGCTGCTCAGAAAAACATCCATACACATTTTTCCCCACATCCACCATGTTATGTGACATATAATTTCAAGTTTTACAATCTCCTTGTGTCTGCTGTGTTGCAATACCACAAAAATCTATTTTGTCATGTAAAATCAGAGATAGAGTGGAAACTAAAGCATTTCCTTATCCTTCCATTTACCTTTCCAGAAGCAGTTGGGGGACACACAGTTTAAAAACAGTTTATAGCCCATGGGCATGGTTCCATAAAATAAATATATTTAAAATATAACAATATATTGTTGGACAGCACATCTTTACTCTGTTAAACTTCAGGAGCAGGGTTAATAATGTTAAACAATTAAATAAAGATCCTGTACTCGTAACAAGCATATTTTCATATTTAGGTGTTAGGTAGACATAATAGCATTTTTGAAAATGGTTTTGAGTGACAATTTCCTACTCCGTTTTACATTCTTTAGTGATTGCTTGCCCCTAGGAATCCTCCCACTCACAGTTACGTGAATGTAGGCAGACATGTATACATGCCTGTATACACATGCACATCCATGCATGTATGTATAGATACCTAGTAGCCCCTTTGCAGGTAAATGTAAAGCTGTTTTTAGGGCTGTTCAAGATGCATTTTAATACGATAAGTGTTTCTTAGGTAACCAGTGTCTTTCATGTTGTCAGCTTTTCCTCTTTCCCAACAAACACACATTTCTTTCCTGTGCTACAATTCAAAGCATGCCTAAAAATGAATATGACTTTCTGACACCATTTTAAAAGGGAAATTCAGTATTTACTTATTTCATTTTGAGGTGAATAGACAAAATTAGATCAGGTGGGATAAAACATGTTAAAGTTAAGTGAAAGAAAGCAGACTCTTTATTACTAACCTTGTGGTAACAGTGTCACCAAAACTACGCCGATGATAAAATAGATGATTTGCTAAATGGACATATTGGTTTATATCAATTAGCAAGGGTTGCAAACAGTTTTAACTGGCCATGCAAAAATATCAAAAGATAATACAGAAAGGTAGTTCCATCCAAAAAAAAAAAAAATGGCAAAAAATAATTCTGTTATTACCTGGGTGGATGTGCATCATGTGATCCTTGGACTTCTTTACATAGACAAGAACCTGATGCACCAAGGAAGTCTGATGAAGAAATTCTCCTCTAGTTTTTTTAGTTATTTTTAGCTTTGGCTTGTTAAACTGGATATTTTGTAAACTTTAAAAAGGATGACATCTTTACAGGTAATATAACAATTTATGAAAAGAAAAAGATTTACTGCCACTTTAGAATCTCTGTTCCACAAACTGAATTATTTGCAGGCAACAGGTTAATGTTTACATTACAATGTATTCTTTAGTGTATTTTAGAAATCTAAACAGCAATGGAAGAGGCCATTTTGAGCTTGTTATTTTTGAATTTATGTCAATAAATCATTCTGCATTCTAAGGCCAGTTCCACACCAGCATGTTTGTAGAAAGCCTCAGATAATTTGCCGTGGTGGTTTTGCCAAAAAGCCGCCATTGAAATTAATGTAAAATAATATTGTTGTAATTTATGCAGCTATTCTCCAGTGACAATACTGATAAACAAGATGCAACAAAATGGTTATATTGTCCTTTCTGCAGGGCAAGGACTGAAGTGAATGATGAATCTCTGTACAGCGCTGCGTAATATATCAGCGTTATATAAATACAATACAAAAAAAAAAATACCAATACCAACAGCTGTAGAAAATTCCAAGTTCACATTTATTCACCACTTCCCAATCTTCGTCAATACATCAAACTCTGTGATAAGTCAAATTTGCAACCAATTTTCATGTATTCAATGTACCACACTACACAAGAGATGGCTACTGATGCATTATTTCTTCTCTATGGGAATCCTCTGTTTAGTGAATAATGAGTAGAAAATTAGTGAGTATCGTAGTGTAGTGACCCAAAGTAATGAGAAATCACTTCCACAGTCGAATTTCCACTTGAAAACATGAAGACAATATATCCGTTGGCTTTGTATACATCTAAACACATGTAAATCCTGAAACTATGTTTACCATGTCAGTCATTGCTCAAATAAACTGGACAGGGTGGCAGTTGGCTTTGGTATGATTTTCCTAATTGATGGCTCATTTGCATAAAATGCAGAATGTATTTTAATGTATAAACTTTGAAACATCAGCACAGTTAGTATCTATGCAGATACAAGGCAAAATAAATTCCAGGATAAACTCAGTAAGGATTAGAATTGCCTTAGCCTGGAATATATAGAACAGGGTTTTATATAGATGTATATAAAATTTTATTGTAAATTTTTTTTTAACTTACAACTATATTTTTAAGTTCCATATATGACATCTTTTATTTAATGTATATAATAGCTTCCTGAAATAAGAAGAAACGTGCATTATAAAACATCAGTAGACATTTCCATATAGACTGAGTATGAATAATACAGACTGTAGAAATCATAAAATATAATCTACTGAATAATTGTCAATGGTCAGCTCCTCACTTCCAAGAAAGGTAACGGGGCGGGGTAGAACTTTGAGGGGGTGGGCCCCGGTGCACAATCTGCCCCAGGCCTCCCTCTGGTGCAAGATCAGCACCGAAGCTCCCTTTCCCCATGGCACACTACAGGGGTCGCATCGGCGGTGGCCAGGACCGCGATTGCCCTGACCCCTGTAGGTACACCACTGTTATGGGGTACTTCAGAACAATACTGATAAACACTGAATAGGTTTTTGTGTTATTGTTTGTCATACTTTACAGTAAATAAAAAAAAAATACTGTTCTCATATAAATTTAAAAATGAATATAAAGACATTTTCTTCCCGGAGTCAACATATTTCTACTGTTTTACCAGGCACAATATTATTTAATTTCTTTCAAAGCACTTACAATAAAGCTTAACCTGATCCAAGACTAATCAGGCAGGGTCATTCTCCTAATTCAGCGGCTCCAGTTACCAAAACAGAAACAAGATCTGCATGTAGCCTGTGCAGAATGTAAGATAAGACATAGCCACAGCTCCTGAGAACATCAGACGGCAGGCAGCCTAGCTTCTTCAGTTACAGATAGACAGTAAACGCAGACACCTCTGCAGTCTTGTTTAGTTAGAGGTCATGTAATTTCTACTAGTTTTATATATATTTACACATACACACACACGGCATTCCAGGGTCTTGACAATGAAAATCAAGCACACCCCAGTACTGTCTTGAAAATGGCCCTTGGCCTAGGCTGAAATGTTGATTGATAATAATGGAATAATTATGGACTAAACGTTTTTTGTTTTTAACTGATTTTTGTTGTCAAAACCCTGAAATGTCTAAGTTTAAGTATATGGATTGCTAGCTGGTCATGCACTGTGGCACTTGGCATATCATCTTAAATCATTCTGAAAGGTTGTGCTGACTCATCCCTTTTGTGGTCCAGGACAGGAATCAAAAACTAACACTGTCATGTGGAATCTGGGACACTTGGATGGTCTGAGAGATCTAAGGAATATCAGCAAAAGAAATCATTTTAATATCCATTGGTATCCACTTTTAAAAGACCAGTAAGACAAAAAATTGAAATGCTTCAAAGCCATTTATAGTTATTATAGATTCAATCTGTGCTTCCAAAAATTTTTAAATTGTGTCTATAAAGTGTAATATTTAGATATTTTTCTTGAAAAACTGGGCTTTCAGGCAGCACATTTCCTGAATGTGTATTATCAACAATGGGACTAGATGAGGTTTAACAACATGGCTTCTATCAGAAAAGATGAAAACACACGGAAAGCAAAAAAATGTATCAATTCAACTTCAAAGTTTATATTTAAGTGCTGTACTTGAATATATGCCTTGCTAATACAAATGAGAATTTTTATTTATTTATTGGGTGTTACTGATCCTTTACTATCCACCGTCAATAAGGGTTAAAGGGAAAAACATTTATGAATTTATTTAATTTCAGCATATTTTATTAGCACAACTGTTACACTTTTAAAATACACCTGCTGAAAATGTACTTGCCATGAAGAAATTGTTATTCACATTAGCTATTTCTTTATATTGTACACTGTATATGATGCTGTACAACAAGATAATGCTTTATACATAAAGGTTAATAATAAAAATTATACAAACATTTTACATTTTATCTCAGCAGGACATAAAAAAAACCACATACCCAAACCTCTGCAGGCTTGTTTAGTTAGAACAAATAAAGTGCATGATTCTTTACCTCTGGCCTCAGGTAGACAAGTTTTCCCCAAAAGCTGCAGCGCTCACTTGGTCCAACAACCTAAGGTGGAAGAAAAGGAGGGCGGAAAGAGGTATGTAAAGTATTGTTAGTGTTATGTTATGTGTCATTATGATATGTATACTGCTTTTAGGGCCACAAGAGCAAAGGGACTAAAGTACAGTTCAGCTTTTGCAATGCCCCCATGTCTGATTTTAGGCACTCAACTTAAGTGCAATATGTTGGGAAACATATATGGAAGGAAAAATGTCTATGTAAGACATTCAAAAATTTAGTTTACAGACAGCACAGGGGTTAAAAGGGTACCAAGAGCAAATTATGGGCAATGCTAGTGCAGATGTACAAATTAAAAGCTAGCACTCAGTATTTCTTAATATTGTTTGAATTCTCTCCTCAAACAGAACAATGGAAGCTCTAAATGTCCACTTAAACTTGCACACACACACTAGGTGAACTAGAAATACACGGAGGACAAAAGTTACCTGAAGAATTTCTTTTAAACTGTGAACTACAGGTGGTAGATACAAGTCTGACATTTCTGATTGCTGTTTAGTTTCATCCTCAATTTCATCTCCACGAACAGCAGCGATATAGCAGAAACTGGGAGCGGGCGGGTTATTCTGAACCTTTTTATGAAGAGCATAATAACATATGAATTAACATTACGACAGTGAGAACATTTCCTATCAATCATTAATTGTCTGTGTTGCTATCTCAGTTGCTCTTAGATTTATTCTAAGACACTATTTATTTATATTCTCCTCAACAGAAATAATTTAGCTTTATATTTTTGTTTCGCATCATTCATTCATGGCTTTGCTGGGTCACTGGTCACTTTTGGCCATTGACTATTTTATTTTAAGGATAAAAGATGTAGATGTAATCACATACTGCATCACTGATAGGCTGCACACTTTGAATAATAATAACGGCATTTTTGCATGGCCTTCAGGCATCAAGATGAAAAATAAATGAAAGCAGACAGCATTGGAGATTGTTACATGGTCAAGGCAACATGTCATTCTGATTAATAACTGACCTTCTACTTGTAAAATCATAGTTGTTTTTAGGATAAGGACCACGTGTAACCCATTACAAAGGCAGACCAATGTAAATACATATTCACATGAGAAATTTGTTGTTTTTAAACCTAGCAGCATTTTAGTTTCTTTAAACCATGAACTCACTCTTGGCCAAAATGAATATCCAACTGTAAGGAAATAATTGACTAAACATAGAGGAGAAAAATAATACTATAAGCAGCAAGATCACAAATTGATAACTTTGTTTGTCACCAACCAGTGCAACACAGGTGTAAAAGTTCCATTATTTGTATTGAGGTTTGCATTGCTAGCGCCAACATGATCTTGAGCCTGATTGTCCTGGAAAGCTCATTTGGTATCCATCCAGCCACTTTTGCAAAATTTTAAACATTTTCTTGTATTAAGTAGATGGCAGAGATATAAGCCAAAGACCTATTACTTATTTTTAGCCATGGAAGCACAAAATTCAGTTAGCAGGTTCAGGTAGGCAGATGCTGTACTACTATGTGTGTGTGTGGGGGGGGGGAGGTTGTCTTCAGGGTCATGATTATACAAGAAATTATGAGTACTGTAAAAGGCACATTAACACTAATATCATTTTTTTTTTTTAATTTCAGGACTTGTAAGAACCTGTAAAATTTTCTCCCATATACTACCTGCACTTTTTTATTGAGCAGGCAAAGATAAAGATTTAAATAAAATTTTAGTATGTTTTTCGTTTTAGATCAGGATCAATTATTTTATTTTAAAAACATGGTAAGGGCCCTACCCATATAGAAATAAAACAAAAGCAGCAAAGTAAGTATGGGTCCAAAATCATCTGACAAATGCAGATTCTACAGTGATTTCCTATATACTGTTAGAGAAATGAAATGTAAATTGCTAAGTTAGTGCATTATAAGTCTCAACCTCCTCCTTTAACTATGCTAATTATTGTGGACAAGGTTTCTGTTTATACTACAAGCTAAATAAAATACCAGGTATTGGCAAAACAAGCCTCTCATATTCCCTGTCCAATCAGAAGCAGGTAAAGACTTTCTTTCAGGGTTTAAAGAAAGTCTAGATCCAGACCCCCATTCAATTCATATTATAACGAGTTCTCTACAACGTGCTACATCGTGTGCTACTATTCACCGAGTATGATCAAAAATCATATTATGTTCACTTCATCACAGCGTGAATACCCCACACAGTACATACACACAACTGCCTTCACTACACAATAGCTAAAATGATGGAAAGGCTGGCAAATTTATTTGGGAGTGACAACTCCCAAGATTTTTATGGAGGAGGGGGAAATATTTACCGATTACCTTCTTCATTCCAGCACTGCCTCCTGTTTAAAGTTACATCCGATATTTTTTCTGTTCCAGTACCACAATCCTCTTTATTTCCTGCTTCCTCCTCAATATCAGTATGCATACACATACACACACATATACACACACACACACACACACACACACACATATATATACACACACATACATATAATTAGAGAGAAAGAGACACATGTTTTATCCCACCAAAGTAAATGTATGTATTTTGTATTTATGATATTCTAATTATCTTTCAATATATATTCACTTCATTTTCCATGTTTTGTAATGTTAGAAGTGCCCAGACAAATATATGAAACTTTCACCCAGACTTAGTGCAGCCCTTGAACAAGTAAAGTTCTGACAAGCGATTATAGGATTTCTTGGGAATGCAATATTAAGAGCATTTTTTCTTGCTGACTAAAACAAGGGTTCTGCCATGCCTGAGAGCATCCAAGCAAGCATTCTAAAATTCTTTCATAATAATTTGGCCACAGGATAGGTGTCATGGAATTGTGGGAGGGTGTACCTAAGGAGATTCCCAACTCCAGGGACTGGCATTATGAAATAAGCTAGTAAACACTATGATCACCGCAACAGGTCTAACCAGTTGTATTCCGTAACAGTTGCAGCTATTATCAGCTACTGCACTCATAGACCCCCAATTGCCCCAAAGGGAGTAATGCAAATTAATATTAATATTTAAGTTACACAAAAGCTATTAGTTTAAACTAAGCTTTCATACGCTAGCTGAAATACACACCCTAATATGCTTGATTCAGCATGTTTCCTTAAGGTTGCTACATTTTGAATTGCAGCCAAAATACATTAAAACATTTAAATTAAAATCTCATAAATAAAGCTTGTTCAGCATGCACAAAACAGCCATCAGTACCAGTAACACAATCCATTGCTATCTAGAACATGAGGTAAGCTAGAAGATAAAATATAAGCAAAAGGAAAGCAGTTTGCAGGTATAAATGTACCTGGTAGGTGATGTATTTATGTTTACCTGCTGATCTTGACTTTGACCATAAACCTTAATTGGCACCAATGGAGGCCACAAGCTGTCAATAAGACTGAAGAGTCCGAGAGCCCTGGAAGTGAAATCAAATGGTTTACTTAACATGCAGGCTATCTGGACTGTACACTTAGACTGAAAATCTGATATGAGCAATGCAAAAAATGACACTACAGTAAGGGAGTGTTTACAGCAGTGGTTGATTCTGCTGACAAGATGCCATCAAAACACAGAGGAGAGGGGTTAAACTGATTTAAAAAAAATCCATTGCCATTTTTTGGTTAAGGCCCCACTGGCTACCTTGTAGCTAAACTGGAAAAATAGTATCCATTGTTTCCCTTGGCATAAACCAGTGTCAATTTTGTTTTGCACCATAGACAATATCTAGCCAAATTACAATTAGCCAGTGGTCCCAGCATGAGGTAAATGAAACCCAGCAAAAATTCATTTTATTCATGGTTTAGATTCCCTAAACTACTGATATATAGATATATATAATGTTATGATAGAGAGGTCGTGTTAGTCCACATATGCAAAAAAAGAGGAGTATTGTGATACTTGGTGATACCTGTTTTATTGGACTAACAGTCAATTTAAATAGACAAGCTTTCAAGAGTTCTATACTCTCTTCATCAGGTCAGAAATATATATATATATATATATATATATATATATATATATATATTCGATTATTAATACATGTTAAGTGATCATGTGAAAGAGCAGACACATCTGAGAGTTCCTTATTAATTCAATTCACTGTTGAACATTATAAAAGAAAGAGAGAAGGCAGATGTTAAAGAGAAGGCCTACAGAGACCATATGAAACCATTCCCATCTTAGACTCACACTACAGCTATAGCAAGTTAACATATCCATATTATAGCAATTAAGTCCTATGTAGCTTCAAAATAAACAAATGGCAGAGCACAAGCTTTAAGTGTTCAATCATTTGAGGAAACTGTTTCTCAGGTCAAACTAAAAGGACCAAGTTATCAGCAGCTATTCACCTTGCTAGAAGACAGGCTCAGTTAAAAAATGTAACTCTCACACAGAAAACTCATAAATCTAACCCCAGCCCTTATACTAATTTAGTTAATGTTAAAAACAGGTTTGCCGGATTGCTAAGTAACCCTGCACTCTCCTGTTTTATTTTATTTTTCTTGTTCGTTAATTATAAGATTTTCAGTTTCTGAGTGATCCTGTAGCATCAGGGACTGTCTCATTGCATGGTGCTCAGGTTTCAGAACTTCTAAAACCCATGAACTGCAGCTTGCCATGTTCCTTAGGACTCTCTCATCACAGCAGACTGTGGTTCTTACTGTAAAGAGGCTAGTAACATTGGTCCAGGAATTCATCTCCTCACTCCTCTTGTCTCAGCTGAAATCAGCAGGAGTAGCTGGGCATGAATTGTGGGGCACTGCTGCGTTGTATAGTTTATATTATATTATACACCAGTGTACTATATTGGGTATGTTATATAATGCACTGCTGCATTGTATCTGTAATGTTATGCTGGGTACTGCTGCAATGTATTGGGCATGTTTTGTGGGATGTTGCTGCACTGTATTGGGCATGTTTGTTTGCCATTGTTGCACTGTATTTTGGCAAGTTTTGGGGTATTTTTACACTGTTTGGGCATATTATATGCAGCATTGTTGCATTTATTGTGGGTATGTTAATGCAGAACTAAAGTAAAAACAGTCTAGCCTTATATTGCTGTTATATTGTTCCAAAGTATGCTATGCAAAAATGTTATTTCTACATAACCAGTAAAATATTAATCTAATGACCCTAGAATTATATTCTCTTCTGTGATGTCACTGCAATCACTGAGAAATGCCTCATAACTGCACCAGTGGTGTAATCATATGCTTCAGGTAATTAATAGATTAGATTCAATTTATTGTCACTGAGTGTGTAAGAGTACACACCAGTGAAAAGCATATTTACAGCACACAACAGGGTACATGCAATGACAGAAACTGCATCACAGAGCAAATAAGACATAAATATTGCATAGAATACCGCATCACAGGACAAGATGGATAAGAACACAGATAGATTTCTGGTAATAATGATAATAAATAGTGGTAATAATACTAGTGATAATAATAGTGATGATGATAATAATAATAATAATTTTCTGAGGGCTTGGGGGGTTAGGGATATGTTTATGGCGACAACTGCTTCGGGGAAGAAACTTTTCCTGAACCTGCCCGTGCGGGAGTGCAGGCATCTATAACGTCTGCCAGAGGGAAGGAGATGAAACAAATTCCGGTTTGGGTGGAAGTCATCATGGATAATGTCCCATGCTCTATATACACAACGTTTGCGATAAATAGCCTCAGTAGGAGTCAGTTGAGTGCCAACGATCCCTTGGGCTGTTTTGACAAACCTTTGGGTTGCTTTACGATCCTTGGCACTGCAGTTCCCATACCAAGCTGTTAATCAGAATGTAAGGATACTCTCAATGGTGTATCAGTAGAAGTCTACCAGGATCCTTGTGCTTACTTGAGCTTTTTTGAGGCTCCTTAGGAAGAAGAGACGCTGTTGGGCTTTAATAATAGACCTGGTCAAGTGAAGGGACCAGGATAGATTGTTTGATATATGGACACCCAAAAATTTAAAGCTATCCACCCGCTCCACTATCTTCCCATGAATATGGACTGGGAGGTAGTCGCGGTGTTCCCTTCCTTTTCTGAAGTCCACTATCATCTCTTTGTTTTTTTTTGCATTTAGTAGCAGCGAGTTTTGATCACACCAGGATATCAGATTATGGATTTCTGACATATAGGCTGTCTCGTCATTCTCTTTTATGAGGCCCAGCACAGTAATGTCGTTGGCAAACCTGATGATGAGGTTAGACTTATGTGTGGGAATGCAGTCGTGGGTGAAAAGGGAGTAGAGGAATGGACTCAATACACATCCTTGCAGCAACCCTGTGTTAAGGCTGATAGAAGAGGATAGGAAGTTATTCAGCCTCACAGTCTGACCTCTGTTCGACAAGAAATCGAGGATCCAGCTTTGCAGGGAGGTGTTGATGCCAAGGAGTTCCAGTTTTGGAATCAACTTGGACGGTAGAACAGTGTTGAAGGCCGAGCTAAAATCGATGAACAACATTCTGGCGTATGCATCTTTTCCATCGAGATGTGATAAGGCCGCGTGTAGGGCCGAGGCGATGTCATCCTCAGTGAATCTATTTTGACGGTAGGCAAACTGGAATGGATCAAGTGAACCAGGTAGGGTGGATTTAAGGTGGGACAGCACTAATCTCTCCAGGCACTTTGCGACTGGAGAGGTGAGTGCTTATAGGTCGGAAGTCATTAGGGTTGGAGGCGGTGTGGGATTTAGGAATGGGAACAATTGTTGCGGATTTGAAGATGGATGGGGCAGTAGCCCGAGTTAGGGACAGACTGAATATATCTGTGAAGACACTGGCTAGTTGTGAGGCGCATGCTCTTAGTACACGGCCTGGCACGCCATCAATAGTATGAGCATTATGCTATCCCTGTGATGTCAAATGAGGGTCTAATGTGGCGCACATGCTGGTGGTGGAGGTTAATGATGGAACTTTATTTTGTGATATGAAAATATCATCTTTTACCCATCCTATCTTTTGCATAACAGTTGGGGTTGGAGTGTCCAATATTTTTAAATGCTCTATGTTACATTAGCTGCTTTAATGATATATAGTGCTGTTGATGGGCCATAACAGTCCTCTCAGGCTCACACTCCTTCCTGTTTTCCACATCCACCAAATCCACATAACTGATTCGTAAAGAGTTGGAAGAAGTAGCCAAACCATGGAACGTGCCATAACTTTGGTTACATTAAACTTGTGGCCACATTAAATTATTTGCGGCAAGTTTTGTGGTTTGGCTACTTCTTCAACTCTTTATGAATTAGTTCTTCTTTAAATGGTAGGTCTTTGTATATCTATTTTTATGGTATTGTAATGTTCTAAAAATGAGCAAACAATCTTTGTGGCTAATATTTCTACTTTAGACAATATGGGTTAATGGTTAGTCTCCCTAAACCAGAAGTTTAAAGTGTAGCTGTAACCCACTAATTAAACCCATTTTCTTGCATCATTTAAAACATTATCTCCATACGAACAAACATTACCAAGTCAGTAATTTATCCCTTTATTTTGCATTGCGCCAGGTCCATCCAAACAGCTGCAATGTTTGCTAATTAACATTTCACCATCACGGGTTTCATCTCACCCAAACCTGCCTCTCACATTTCTTCACCATCTAGATTATGCCTCGTTTGCAGGCAATTATAATCTAATACACATTAATTCCAGGTCACCCATCTTGTTTAATAAACTCAGAAAAACAAATTAGCAGAAATGAGAGGTACCTATATTGCATAGTTTTAAATGTGTTGTTCTAAATAGCTATCTCCTAGTTACTTGTGCTCTCTTTACTCCGATCTCTACTCCCATTTTGCAAATATGTCCCTGCTCCCCTTTTTTTCCAATCTCCCTTTCTATTTCACTCCTGTCCCACTAATAGAAAATCTTCTCCTTCTAGACATATTCTTTGCAAGTACCATAAAACCTTCCTCACTAATGTGGAGTTTATTTCTAAACCAGTGATTTCATACACAGTGTTTTTGGCAGGAATGTGGGTAAACTTTCTTTTCATGATGCAGAGCTTATGATAAATAAAATGAGTAATGTTCTTGCACTCACGAGAGTGTTTACGTGTTGTAACTGGGACTGTGTATTGTGCCAATTAGACTTTGCTCACATATGTTTTACTCACAATTTATATGAAATGAACACCAAATCAATCCCTTCTCAAAAATATTTGAAACTTCACTAAAATTTAGCCTGAGGATGCCTATTCTACAGCTCTCCTTTGTGCATCCCAACAAATTTTGTAAGTCCCTAAGTTAAATAAATCATTGTGAATATCCACTAAAGGAACAGCACTTCCTTACATATGTATACTTGTTTGTCTCGCCTTATAGATTTACCCTGACCTATCAATACAATATGCAAGTTGCAAGTGCCATTATTTCAGACGCTGCTCGATATTTTATGTAAGTTGATAGGGTTTTGTCTTGCGGTTACTGAAGGATATTGGAATGCCTGGTAATTATAATACACAGTGCATAATTTATCTGACGTTTTAGGCTGACAAATTACTTAATTAATTTTTGCAGAGGAAGATTAAGAACCATTTTTTTTTTATCTGTGGGTGAGGTTGCTGCCAACTGCCCCTGTGTTATGGTAGAAAGGAATTTGCATCTTAGCCAAGTTCAAGCAATCAGGTGGAGGTAACAGTAGCAGCATTTCTGGCTGGACAAGTCTTAGGACGTTATTAAAGTTTTGGTAAATATGCACAGAGGTACCACACGATGTGATTTCTTCTGATTGGAGGGTCTGCCCATGTGGGAATAGTAAGGCAATCAACATGGCATAAGGCCATTTTCTGTACTATCAAAACATAATATCTGTCTCACAGCATGCCTCAGTCTACAACATCAAAGCAAAGATGGTAGTAAACTAAATCTGGTTGATTACTTTGATATGATACTGAGGCAATACTTTAATCAGCTACTGGCCACTGGATTAGGCTGCCAGGACATATGATGCACTTATCTGCTGACCTCTGGGCACCCAACAGTGCATAATGCATCTCCTGATAACTTGGCATGATGTAATGTAATTAGCTACTGATGAAAAAAGTTTTAAAAAGAAAACACGTTAAAACTTTTTTCATTTGATGCACTTTGTGGAGCATACACGGCACTTCTTACAGAAGATACACGCAGCTAAAATATTATAAAAAAACTCTAGACCTGGAAGCCATCTACTTTATTATTTTTTGAAATTAGTTACTGACCCATAGGGAATGCATGCTATATCTAACTGCTAGTTATTGGACAGGTGGGCAGTAAGGTACTGCCACTGGCTGGCCACTAGGCAATGTATACTATATCTAACTGCTGGCTACTGAGCAGACAACCTGGCATGCAGATTGGCACTGTGTAATAAAACTAGCTGATGGGTTCAGAACAATATATAATTTATCACTTGGAGGCGATTCCTGACCAATGGACTGGCCAATGTGACATGTAACTAGAAACTAATAAAATTAGGAAAATAAGCAGTGGATAATGTTACTAGATATTGATTGCTCACAATATAAAATGTAGCTAAGCCAGTATTTAATGTAACTAGATGCTGACTCTAAGAACTGGGCATTTATTAAACTGTAACTGCTTGCACTGGGCAAAAGAAAGAACTGAACCACTGACCACAATGTAATTTAACTGATTAACTGCTGGCTACAAAGAAAATAAACAGCTGCTACAACAGTTCTGCATAAACATAAAGAAGCACGGTGCCAGGAGGATACAAGGACTGTCCAACCTCCTTCCTAGAGCCAAGGGTGTCTACTAAGTGAAGTTTCCAAAGACGGGTAACAAAAAAAATGTATTAAAAGCATGATCCAATTGTGTAATGTTAAAGGGGAACTATAGTCAGATTACATCTTTACATATGCAGCACTATACCTTAGTAAAAAGCATTTCTCCCCAGTAGTTTTTCCATCTGAAGCTGGATGATTT
>JAKJJM010022314.1:0-12137 GCA_021901965.1 Pipa carvalhoi | reverse complement strand
ATTTTATAATGGGAGAATTGTCGCGGTCGCGACTTTATAATGGGAGTTCGCTATAAATGAATTCGGGACAGAAAATTCGGACCTACCGGAATGACCCCCTAAGTCTTCTGAACAAGATAAACAAAAAACCATATGGTAAATGTAGGTTTTTATTTGTAACAGTGGCTGCAACACTAGTATTTTATTACCACCATTACTGTTGGCTGTGATCATTACAGTTGCATTACAATTTTTGCTGGCACATGCTTTTTTTTTTTTAATAAAATTTCTTTTATTGCGACAATATTACGAATGCAACAAGTGCAAAACTTCTTTGGGTTGATAGTGTTCTCAACATCAAGAATATATTCAGTATCAACAGAACATAGAAGTAGATTATATTATTTGTTGCACTTATAGCTGTATGTTCATAAACTTATTACATTGAACATGATGCATAACATTATAGTTATGGTAAATATAGAAGTGAGTTTAAGTGAACAGGATGGCTGTCACACCCAAAAGGCAAGCAGTGGTGTACAAGGAACAGGTTAATGTGTAGTTTATGAAGTACCTAGTAATATTTGGTTGCAGTACCATGAAGTATATTGGAATTGTGATTTTATTTGAAGCTGTGTTGTTCTGGGAAAAGTGTGAATATATCGGTTCCAGACTAAACAGAAGTTTGTATTCAGTGGGCAAGAATTGCTTTTTTGGTTGCAGCAACAATCTTTGTTAATAATGTACAATTGTGTATGGATAAAGTTTTATTTTGAGTAGAAGTGTATATTCCAAAGATTGACCATTCTGGAGTGAGGTCTAGTTGTATATAGAGTTTAACTCGGCAGTATTGATGAACCTCTGTCCAAAATAAAAGTTTACATCCATGGAAAAATACCTTATACCAGAAGTAACTCCATGACTTGATGTTACTTAATGTGTCTTCATTATATTCACATCGTTAATCTATATATTACAGATGTAACTGTTTACCCTTCTCCCCAACACCAGACTGCATTCCAGTGTGTTCTGTTTCTATCTGAAGGACAGTAGAATTGAATAACTATTTACAAATCTACTGTAAGTCCCAATATGGTCTTTTGTGCAGGCTAGTCATCCTGAATAAATTCAGAACTCTAGGAAACATTACTTAAAGATCTGGTTAACCTTTTAGGAAATGAGATTAAACAATCATTAACACTTGCATTAGGAAGAATAATATGCCCATAGGTATTTATTCTATTTTCTTAGAACCTTTTAAAATTAACTACAGCTCTAAAAATAAAATAACTTCAATGAACTAAGGATAGGGAAACTGGACAGTTCATTATTCCTTCATATGACCAATTAAAAACGTTTCGGACTTTGAGGTATCTTTCTCTTACTTTTGCACAAAGCCTCTGTGAGAACAACTATCAATTCTTTAAATACAAATTAAATAATGAATTTGTCTTTTGGGCAGAATAATTTAATTTACCAATGTAGCTTAATATGTCAGTGAACATTTATAGAAAAAAAAATTAAATGGGTATTGTAGTCTCCTGAGTATAATCTGACAGTTAACACTGATAGAAATATGGTTTGCATTCCACAATCGCAAGGCCATTGTCTTTCATTCCTGCACTCTGATGATCCAACTGCACCAGCACCAAGATATATAAGTTTATTGAATGACTCCAATGCGTATTGTCATTAACCTCTGCATTTAGTAACATTTAAACCTGTTTCATAAATCACTAATAGCTTAGAACTGCAATTACCAGCATCCAACTGATGTTTTAGTTAGTAGTTATTGGGTCATTTAACTAGCCGTGTCTTTAAGTAATATCAAGGCTTGTTTATTATTTGTCTTTTTGCTGAGGAAATGTTTGATTTTGATTTTTATTTCGAATGTTATTTAATTCAGTAAAGCATTTAATAATCACTGGTTACTTGTCAATTTCATGGGATATGTTCTTTTTTTCTTTTTTTGTAGGCACTTTGACTTTATCATATCTGTGTATCAATACAAAGTCTTCCACGACTGCAAAATGACCTTTACATGTGCTTGTCATGAAGATACTGTGTCACATGAATAACCATTATATGACTGATGGAAAATGTATATTAATCGAGAGCGGCATCATTTAAAGGTATGTTTTTCTCTGGGTAAATTGAGTCAAAGTTTTTTTTGGCCTACAGGTTTTTCATTTGTCTGCTGTCAGTAAAAATACCATCACTATATTTTGTTCATCTGCCCCTGCCTTTCCAGTGATTTAGTCTGTCTCTGTCTGTACTTGCCTTCAAGTTGCTGAACCTTTTTAGATCAAAGTGTAATACACAATCACGTATGGATGTTAGAACATTTATTGTTATTTTATGTATCGAGTAATAAAAATTGAGAGAGAAAAAAAACATCATGACAGGATTATTAGTAAATTTTACCAAGGTTAAAAGTCAATGGTTGTTTCAGCACATTACCTATATTCATATATTTTGTTTGAAATGAGCATTCTACACTGATTGCAACATCCAAACATATAAATATATATTTTTTTATTATTATTACATGCCTAGGTAAAAGTAGCAGGGAGAAATAAAAAGTATGAGGCCACAGATTCCATGGCATTACATGATCATTAATAACTCATCATACTGTGTAGGAATCTTTTGACTGCAACTATAGAGCATAATCTAAAAATTAAGTACTGGTATATAAACCATTATCTAAAAATGAAGTACTGGTATATAGACCATCATCTCAAAACAGACTACTGGTATATAGACCATTATCTAAAAATGAAGTACTGGTATATAGACCATTATCTACAAAGGGCCCAGTGGAACACCAGTGGCAAGTTCCAGTTCTGACAGGATATATTAGTTCTATATTTAAGAATAATGTAATTTAAGGTATGTGTCATATAAATGGTGCCTTTTTTCATCTTCACTTTTTACTCTCCATAGTTAAAGGCATCATCACCTTTTTAAGTTGTAATATAAGAATATTCAAAGCAGCACAGGTTACAAAGACAACTCCAAAACTACAGCCTCACCAGAAGAAAAACATATAAAAAAGTAAACCTTGTTTTGGGTCATTTTAAGAACATTTTCATCCAAATGATTGTCCATAACCAGTTTTAATGTGCTTTCACTTAGTTTTATTTGATTATTTCACATTCGTATGGTGTAGGCATAACACCCTTAGATATAGAAAGCACCTTATTTAAACTACTTGTAGAAGTGTTCAATTGTAAATTGTTTATTGTCACTCATAGATAATAATTTTCTGTTCCTTGAAATTTAGATCTCCTACACAATGGGGTGTTTTCACACCTTACCCTTATAACCATCTACTGTTTACAAAAATGTCAAACAGCTAAAATCTCGATTTTAGATTAACATTCCCTGTCATGCTTTGTGCAGAGTAATAAGACAGAAAAGTAGGTGCTGTGAGAAAAAATTATTAGGGCTGTCAAAGGAACTGATTAGTCATCTATTAACACATTATAAACAGTGGCGGTCTGCTAATTTCGGTTTCGTAATCTTTTCAGGAATAAGAATTCTATCATTTAAAAATCACTTTTGGTGTATTCTATTAAGCGTACATCCGGTTCTAAGCAAAGCTGGTTTCTGTTTGACATAAGTGGTTCAAAAGATGTTGTTTTGCACCCAAAAAGTTCAGGTTTTGTTTTTTGATTGGATGCTATCCACGCAGCCAACAGAAATAAAACCGCAAGCGAGCCGTCATACCTATTTCTGATCTCTCATGGCAGCATCTCTGCAAATTATCCACCCATCAAGCTAACAAATTAAATCTGACTCATTGACAGCTCAGGATTTCAATCTTTGGGGCTCTTATTAGTCATTGTTGGCTTTGCAGATTATTTGGTGACTCAGAAGAAGAAATGTAAAACACCTTGCAGAACATTGGCAGGAAGTGAGAGTTTTGAAACCTATTAAAAACACAGACCGCATTTTCTCTATGGTATTTTTATCCTTTAAAGACTTTCGATTTTATACTTTAAAATTTAGTTGGTTTTGTACATTAGAACCAACTTATGATAAAGTGAGATAAGAAGCCACCATAATTCTAGAAAGAACATTCATCTACTTTGAGAACATTAGGGAATTGTCCTGATTACCAGTTCCAGTAGATGTCTTATTCAAGCTGCAAGTGTGTTAAGCAAGTCTGTTTACCTGGCATGACTGATTATGAAAATAATGTTGTGCTGTTTTAAAATCTTATTTTATGAAGAGATGGGAACTAAGCATCAGCTAATGATATCTACAAAAGTGCTATTACTTTCTTTGATACCAAAGTGAACAAAACTACTCAGATCTTAGGACCATTTCTATAGCTAAGAAAGCCAATGTTCCAAATGGACTTCACTAACATGAAACCTTCAAATTGTTAGCTGAAACGACACCTGCAGCTGATAACCATGCTGGATTTCAGGAATGTAGCAAATTACCATATGGTCAGAAATCACATACCAAACAGGAAAGGGGAGTGGCAGAGAAAAAAAATTAAGTCATCTTAATAGCATGCAGGTAAGTATTCTTTTGTCACAAATGAGGGAAGCACCAGGGCAGCCTGCTGGTAATATAAAGAAAAAACTTTATTAATACATCATGAATAAATTGTTATCCATGTGGTGGCACAGAACCCAAATTACATAAACAACTAAACAATTAAAACACAGAGGTGAGTCCCCCTCTTGATAAAGCTTAAAAGCTCTGGGAGAAAAATCACATGTATCCAAATGTTCATCAAACCACTTCTGACATTTGCTAGATCATCAATATATTGAAATGAGCTAATAGCATGCACTGTAATACAAATCAAACAGGTACATGGAATATAAACTATAAAAGTATATAGAATTAGGTTAAAGTGTTTCAAAATCATAGTCACAAAGTACATCCAACATGAGCCATGTTTTGTGCTTTGTATAAAGTCTACTTAAAGGGAAAACTGAAGTTATTATAGTTACATTGGGAAATTGCTCATAGTCCTTCTGGCAAATATCAATGTTTATTTATAGCATGTGGCTCTCTAAGACTCAATTCACTAGACAACTCTAAGTTCATAGAATTGTGGACCCAAAAGCATCCTATTGGGCTGTGAGTGTCTCAATTATAAGTTCTTTAATTTGCTCACTATCAAGTATAAGGTGAGCAGTTATGTTTATCTGGATCATCAGGGCTGCATACATCAGACTATGCACACATCCTCTGAAGGACCATGTCCTAAACTGGTATTTGTAGTTGTGTCAAATATGACTATTGTCATTAGCATGAATTAGTCAAACACTGTCATCATACTGGGAAGAGACTTAAGGTAACAACAAGATTACCAGCATTTGTCTAAATGCAGTTCTACAGTACTTTGCGTGCACATGCACAGGTAATTTGGCTATTCAGTAAGCAACGGAGTCTGTAGAAGGAGCAAATTCTACAAGGCATATTGCACCGAATTCACCTGTTTGACATCGCCAGATCAGAGTGGTGAATTGCAAGGTTGATTGCAGGGCTCCAGTGTTGCATAAGGTGACTATTCATTCAAAAGTGAAAATGACAACTGCGACTAAGTAACAACATGACCTAGAGACAAGGTGACATAGAAATAGATAAAACATTCACTTATAGACAGTTAATGGGACATTGTGAGGTGATGCCACTGCCCTTCACTGGGGGAATTTGACTCACTTCGCATGACTCCGCATCCCACTATTGTCTAACTGACTTCGCCGCAATATGTATTCGACAGCGTCTGATGCTGTCCATTTTTTTGACCAGTCTATCAGTTGTTTCATGAATAAGGAGAAGTGAATTCTCATCTTCCTGATCATAGTGACTCAAACAGAAGCAAAGTCTCTACGCTAGGCGAATTCGCACTTTAATAAGTAACCCCAAAGGGTTGTTCACTAAAGTGAAAATGCACCTGTCGAATTCACTTCCTATCAATTTATAATGCCACTTCATGGAAGTCATAAATTCTCTTCTCCTTATTGACTAAATGGCAAATAGGCTTGGTGAACAAGGGAACGCTGATGGACGCTGGCGGATGCGTATTGTGGCATAATCAGTCAAATAGTAGCAGGATGTGAAGGGCAGTGATGTCATCTTCACCATATCCCACTAACTGTATAGAAGTTAATATTACATGTATTTTTATTTCACCTTGTCCCTTGGTCATGTCGTCACTTAGTCCCAAACTTTATTGTCACTTTTGAATGAATAGTCGCTTTATGCAACACTGGAGTCATCAACCCCTTATTTCTCCACTCTGATTTGGCAAAGTCAAACAGGTGAATTCCACTTGGTCAGTTACCTGTGCACTTGCACGCAAAGTGATGTGAAGAGCTTTGTAAGTCTGCTACTGTTGGAAGCATCAAAATTGTCCCTGTATTCACCACTGTGCAGTTTGCTCAATACATGCATGCTGGGAAGCAGCGAATAGATCCGAATTAAGACCGTTACGCGACTATTCTGACTTTTTCCAATAACCTCAAACGCTTTGGGCGAAATTTACTAAAGTCAAAAACGATTTTTTTTGGCCGTTTTTCAAAAGGGTCAAAAAGTATGCTTTTGCCCAGGTGCATAAACAGCCGAAAAATGTGTTTGAAAAGTCAAAAACATATTTTTCGCCCTGAACCTAATATGCATTCCTACCATATATTATATATGCCGTGTTTCTGTAAAATTTGTGTGATTGCTAGAAAACTCTCATTTTTTTGTATTTTTTAAATACAAATACAAACATCTCTATACCTGACAACCAAATTCAAGCGCTGTGATTCAAAAGGAATCCTACTACATATTTTCAGAACTGTCCATACAGTTAGATAAATAGTGACACATATTTGACTCTTCACTTGCCGGACTCTCCTCAGTATGCCTTGCTGTTCAGCTCGGAGAGACAGGACTCAAACAAATTAAATGATCTCAAAATGCATTTGCTGAATGCAGCAAAGACACTGATTCCAAAATGTTGGAAATCACAAAATGTTTCAACAATACAGGAGTGGCTGGGGAAAATAAATGAGATAAACACATTCGAGGAACTATCCTCACATGATGCATACACGAGAAAAAGGTGCACTGATACATGAACGGCTTGGCTATTCTTTACTGAAGAGGAATTGTATTTGGGAGGTAGCCATATCAAATGAGTAGTTTTCAAATAAAAAGTGGCAAAACAAACATGTGCCCTGTGTTATTTTGAGATTTTGGAAAGTTTGTAATGTTGCTCTATCCATAATGACTAAGATGAAGCCCATTGTTCAGAGCCAAGTGCATTCCCAGAAAATGTTGAACATGCAGGCCTCCCTTTTACACCTCAGCATCATTTGAAAATAACAGGAGCAGTCTATTCTTGATCGCAGTAGATTGGTGAATCCATATAGTACAAGCCAAATCAGAACAGCTTTTGATTTGATGTTCATAAATCTTTTTGAAGATCTGATATGAGTGCTAAAAAAGTTGACATTTTAAGTCAATGTCCAACTTGCAACCATCTTTCTGTTACTGAATCTTAACTCCTATGAACCGTTGACAACCAAAGCATTTATGTTTGATAATGACTGGCGATTAACTTGAATATATCTTTTTCTTCCCTGTGCCATTATAGTTTGAATGAATCAAAAGCTTTGTCAAAATGTGAAACTTGCAAAGTTTTTTTTTATTTTTGGTCAGACATATAAATTGTTGTGTAAATATCAAACGTAATGTAACCTTATTTTGCTGCAGCATTCAGTGAGTCAGGCAAGCTCTACATTTTAGCCATTCTACTTTATGAAACATAATATAGTCATGCCCTTTCTTTCCATGCAAGGCTTACAGCAATTTTTCCATCTTGTGACACTTTATATTACATGTGTGTAAAGTGGCGTATGGAGAGCTGTGTGTGTAACAGTTAGATGTGAGTCACTTTGAAGAGGTTTGTTTACTCATTGTTACTGATTTTTTTTCCCACAGTGGAAATTTGACCTGAATAATGCTTTTGCCATCACTGGGGAATATTTATCAAATGGCAAGTATTTTTATTTTGCAGTGATTCTTATTTTTTTCTGCCTAATTTGTTACATTACCATTAGTTCTCTTATCCTTACCAATTTATCTGGTTGCCACATTAATTAAAATAGCCTTTTTGTAGGCAACAAACATATATTGCTATTTTTGAGGAGGAAATGTGGAGAAAAGGACATTTTCTACTAGTTTTACCATTTGGTAAATATCCCGCTTTATTTCTAGGCAAAACTAAATTTTGAACATCCCTGTGATTATTTTTCTTGTTATGCCATTGACTTGGGTGCTGTGGTCAGTGTCTACTCTCACTCTAAGCTCTGATGTACAGCTGTTACCCATGGTTCTGATGATCCAGTTGCTTGCTATTATGTGTAATGGGTAACTGCACAGATACTAATCAGTGAATTCATGTTGCCATAGCAGAGCTGTTTCTATTTTTTGTCGTTACATCTCAGATCAAGGTGGTTTACCATAATGTCAAAGTGGAAGTGTTAAAGGGATAGGTTGAACCAGTGTAACAGTTGACTTATCTTGACATCCACTGGACACTGCCAGTTCTGTGAGCATTTTTTTGGCGTCTGTATGCTGATTTGTTTCTTTTTCAGACTGTGGGAGTTACCTGGTTTTCAGCTCTTGAATTTCTGTTATATTCATATTAAAATTGTAGGAATGTATAAATCATAACATTAGGGGAAAAGTAGGGAAAAATTAAGTAAGTTGTTAAAGCAGCCTATCGATTTCAAGGACCTTAAAGAGGTTCTGCAGCCTATATTTAACTCAAGCTGATTTTCTCTCTTTGGCCATTATAGTAATTCTTAATGTTTAGAAGAAGGCTTCCTACTGTAGCTTGCTTGCCAAAGCATCTTAGGTGACAGCTGCACCCATGATTGGCATTGACTTTATTAGTTTCAGATTAATGTTTTATTGTAAGTTCTGAGACCTTTAATACAAGTGTAATAAGAAAGTTACTCAACCTTTGTTGCATTATGAGACTGCTCTACCTTCATTGTGGAAAAGTTAAAGGAACAGTCCAACCTCCAACAGTCATTTGCATGTCTATTAGTCACTGTTAAATAAATGCTTTTGCAATGCACTTTAATTATTTCCATCTCTTTTCAGTTTATAAGCACTTTCTTTTAGAAGCCTCTTCTCTGTTGCCTACTTCATCAGTAGTACATTTGTAATCTTAAATTAGGGATTTGAATGAAATCTTGAGAATTCTTGGTAACCAATCAAAGGAAAGGAGTGACT
Organism: Pipa carvalhoi; assembly: GCA_021901965.1. NCBI lineage: Eukaryota > Metazoa > Chordata > Amphibia > Anura > Pipidae > Pipa > Pipa carvalhoi. The sequence continues at coordinate 2,894 of JAKJJM010022314.1, read as the reverse complement.
CCACCCCGAAACGTTGTTTTGTTTTGACCACTTTGGAGATGTTATCCACACAATAAAGTCTTCTCATTATTTGGATGCCTACCTTTCTTCTTTGTTACCAATCAAAATCTAGTAGGTCTGCAACCTGACAGTGCTGCTGTCCACCTGCTTCTTTCTGATAATTTCTTTCAGAATTCTCAAATCTGTGGATCAAGTTAGTGATATAAAAGGAAGTAGGTGAGAGAAGAGATGCTTCTGTAAGAAAGTGGCTATAAGTGAAAAAAAATTTGGAATAAATTGCAAAAATCATTTATTTACTAGTGACAGTTACATGTCAAATTACTGTTAGAGGTTGAACTGTTCCTTTAAGGCGACTGGTCAATAAGAGAGATATTTACTTGTAGCCATGTGACTTTTCCACAATAATGAAACTCTGCATGTTTGTTTTTTTTTAGGATTTGGTCCTTGTGCTTTAAAAGTAAATGTTGCAAAAACATTTCGTGTAACACTAGAGAGTAGCAGAGAAACACACTAGACATTTCTTCTCTGCTAAATGGCAACCATTCATTTAAAATGGGTTATCAATACTGCTTGTTAGGTATGGCATTTGCTTATATTTGCATTTGCTTTGCATTGTATAAATAACATTTTAGCAAGTAACAGTCTTGTTCCTTTACAATGCATTTCTCAAAGTCACATGATTCCTGATGCCCTAGTGCAACTTGCTTTCTAGCACACCAGCAGCATCAGGGAGCAGCAGAAACAGGTGGAAGGGGTCACTGCTTGTCCTGCCTCCAAAACGGTAGTGCTGAATTTCTCTCTGATGGACATTCTGCCAAATAAATAAATACAGCTGGTCCCATGTGTCAGTTCATAAATAGGACACAGAAGGTTTTAACTGATATTTCAGTTATTTACATATAAATGGATTCTGCTGCTGTATCTGGTGTATAAAGTAAAGTATGCCCCCATTTGATCCCTGTTTGATAATGGCGACTCTGTGTTGCAGATACTGCCGTGAAATCGGTCCTGCATTTACATTCACATCAACACGATGTATGTTTTGATTATAAGCAAGCTAACCATATGCTATAAAATTTGTCGATGTGTGACAGAAAAAATCTGAATTAACTGATCATCCCATCCTGAGACTATTATTTTGGTCATTACAAAATATTATAAAAAGTTCAGCCTGCATTGTTGAGAACAGTGGTTTTCTGCCATAAATAAAAGCATTGTTTGTGGGATGTGCCAGCTCATTACTAACTTTCACAACTTACATTGTATATTAAAACATGACCTTAGAATAACTGTGTCACCCAGTTGTTCTTTACATACATTTGAGTGTATTTATTAAGTGCTGGACAACTGGACTTCCAGTATTCTTCATTATGGGCAATCACTTTCACTGTTGTGAAAATATCAACAAATGTCAGCAAGGGTTGATTGCTGTTAATCAATGATCATCTTACACTCACTCAGATATAATTCAAGCAAGCTGATAAATATAATTCATTCTATAGTCTTCACTTTTAACTGGGAAATATCTGTTGGCTTTTCTGTATTTGTAACTGGCATATGTGTTCCAGGCACTCTACATTTCTGATTTTGGTCTGCATTGTAGCTGGATAAATGTCCTTTGGCCACTCTGCATTATAACTGTGAGATAGGCGTTGTAGCTATAAACTGAGAGCGTAACTGAGTGTGCAGTACAGCTGATCAATGCAGTGTAACTGTATCACTAAGCAGATGTGCTACTGCTCAAAGCAACTGGGCACCTAAATCTGAACATGAAATCCCTGTTGTGTGGGAACTTCTCATTTAGAATCTTATCACTGCATAGAGGCACATGTTAGGTGGGAAAATGTTTAATCATGCATTTGCAGGCTTATTTAAGGGTTGATGCTTTTCATTCAAGCTTCACTAATTCAGTTAGTGAAGATGAAAGGGCATGATCAAAATATATTACAACTGCCATTTCATACCAAATTCTGACTCAAAATGATAACTGTGGATTTTGTATATTTACTGTAAATAGCGTGTGTTTTTATTTCTTCACTTCCCTGCAATTATTAGAAGTGAATAAGACAGTACTGAACTGATAACCTTCATGCCAGCTCAAATTGTAATTACTTATTTTGTTTGTTCTTATAATCAGCCATATTTTGCTCTTGATGCATTCGATTTTTAACAGCAATTACATAAAAAATAATTGATTTCATAGGATTTTCTGTAAGTATTTGGGAGAGAAGATACATTTTTGAATATTCAAAGGTTAGCCTGTGTTCATTTAAGTCTACGTTCTATTTGACACCTGAGAAAAGTGATTTGTTTAAATCTTCAACCAAAGACAGTCCAGACACAATAGTAGAAAAATAGGCATATAATTCACTAATCTATGGTTATCACTTAGTTTGTAGTTTTGTCAGTAGAACTTACTCCCCACGACAAATATTTCTGACTTTATGGAATCTGATATAGACAGTGTAGTGCACCAGTCAGAAATGCCCACCCATGGTTATTCCACAGAAGTACCCTGCCTAGTCTGGAAACTGATGACATGAGTGAGCTGTTCATTTGCTGGAATTTTTATTTAGAGATCTAATTATGTAAGCTTAAGACAGCTTACAAAGCAAGAGTAGGAGGGCGTTTATATTTAGGGGCATATTTATTGAAGAGTAAAATTTGTAACACTCTGCATCACTCGCAAATTCTGTTCTTCATATTCACTAAACTACATATTGTTGTTGTACAAATACTAGCAATATACATGTATTAACATAGTTTATAACAGGGCCGTTCCTAGGGGTGGGCGGCCGCTCGGTGCGCCGAGGCGATAGGGGTGCCGAGCGGGAGGGGAGAGGGGGTGCTCTCACCTCCGACTGCCAGCACCCCCCCCCCCCCCCCCCCCCCCC
>JAKJJM010022313.1:0-12568 GCA_021901965.1 Pipa carvalhoi | reverse complement strand
TATTAATTGAAGAAAAGCATAAGGTTTATAAACACTGCTTACTGCCCAAAGCATCAAGTTTACTGCATGAAACTATGTGTATTGCCTATTGTGTTGGAAATACCCGTGAAGTTTATTAAACTGGACTGTTATTTTTGCTAATGAAGCATGGACTGTGTGTATGTTATTATAAATCCCTAACGCAGGGTAAGCTAATCCCTTACAGTGGTTAAGGAATTATTAATTATTATTAAGTGGGCAGTCTTTAAATTTTGCAATGTTTTACATGTCAAGACCTGTTACTGTAAATTTCTGGGAATATTACACAATCTCAACCCCCCACCCCTTCTAAAGGTTATTCAGGAGCCAAATTCCTTAAGGTCCTTTTTTTTTTATCTGTCTTTTCAATCATGAGGTTACAAGTAGTGCTTTTGAGAGTTGGGTACTTACAAGGCTTAACTTATGTGGCTACTGTTTTGGAGGGTGAGCGGCAAAGCACCTAATTACAAATAACCCCTTTGTTTTTTACAGCCAAAAGAACATAGGCGCATACTGTAGGAAATATCACCTATTTAGGACCAAAAGTTACAAATAAAGTTGGTGTATTCAATATATCAGTGTCCACATCTTGATTTCTGCCCAGGGCAGTTTTTTAAGATGACTTAAGATAGTTACTCTCTTTTAGCTTCAAAAGGTCACAGCTAATCTATAACCCGCTGGGGCATTCCTCACACATTCCAAATTCTGTCTCCTTTAACTCCCTTTGTACTGTAAACTATCCAGCTTCTATGCCACACTCTGCATATGCCACTCACATACTTTTAAGACAAATGCCACACTGTCTCTTATCTCAGCAGGTGAAATGAGAGTAAGGAACAATTATATTGTTTGTTTTCTATCTTTCTCTGAAAATAGAAAATAGAATAGAAAAGTTTACAGGTATATCATGTCATCAATCATGATCATGAATGATTGGTAGTGGTTGGGAGGAAAATGTACAAAATAGAAACATAAAAGGGAAAATCTCTCTAAAAGGCCACTGTTTTACCATGGTAAACATAGACTTAATAAAAACTGATCTAGCCCCATCCATACCATAAAATAATTACTGTACGTCACGTGTGAAGATAATTCACATTATTAATTTGAATATTGAATATACATTGCTCATATAAGATTTTAACAGGATATTTTCCTAGGAATCGCTAGAGAAATGTGAACCTCTATCCACCTTTTTTTTATAGACACACTGCACTGATAATGACTTATTTATTCATATTTCAGTCAATTCTTCTCTGCTGTGCTAAAAGGTATAGAGAAAAAGTAATTATGTATGCAAGGTTTTGCATGCATTTTTCTCTCTTATACAATAGGATGTTCTTTTTTTCTTTTCTTATTAGCTTATGATGCATATCTACTTGCATAATAAACAATAGTAGAATAAACAGGAATTCAAAGATGATAATCTAAGAAATAAAGAAGTATTAGAAGCTAAAACCGTCCCTTCCTCTACAGGCAGATCTTGAAAACCCATCAGCTTTAAGTCACATTCTGCTGGATGAATCTTACTGGTTGACTGGGTCTTACTGATTATTGCCAGTGAAAAGATCTAGTAAACAAATGTTCAGAAATGATTATTACATCATTTTCTTTGGTTATTTGCTTGTCAACGTGGTTATAGTTGAAGCCTTTTCTCTAAATTGTATGTAATTGTGTACAAAACTATAAATATTCAGGGGGCCCTCAACAGTGTGGAAAATATGCTATTTGTGTATTTAGTAGAAGGTAGTAGATGATGTCTGTGGCCATAGACATGGGTAACACCTGTCATGAAACACAATAATTAATCAGATATGCAGTGACTTATTTGGATTTAGTTATGTCTGTATGTGTAGTATCGGTTCAAATGATGCACTGAAATCTAGTGGCTTTATCTATAACAAAGAAGGATAGAGTCAAATATGAATTCTTGAAATAAAAAAGTAATATTACCACTGTTTTACAGAGGACAACATATAAACATTGTTAGGAACTAGGACTAAACTAGAACGGTCTTAACATTTCATGCAATACATTGTGTTACATACTGTGATAAAGTGAACTAATAAGGTTTGAGGTTGTACTATAAATTTGCTACTATCTGAGATCTGCAGACCACACCTACTTTAAGTATAGCAGGGCTATATGAACTCCCCCTGGGAATAAATAATATGGGATTATGGTTGCCTTTTTGGGGGCAAGACCTTGAATAGATGGAGGCACTTCAATGAAGTTATGTTTTAGTATTCAAATGAAGAGGGAAGTTAGAAGCTTTGGTGACCATTTATGTTTTAGTTTAGTATTGTATTTAGACATCAATATTCATACTTTATACTTACCTTTTTTGTGTTTATTTTTTTAAAGGAACTGTTAGTTTCCAATGGTTATTTGCTCATTTAACTGTCACTGGTAATTAAATGATTTCTGCAATATATAGCATTTACATATTTTCAGTGGTTATGAATTTACAGCCATTTTCTCACAGAAGCCCCTTCACTCCTGCTTACTATCTCCTCGCCAGATCTATTTGGAATCTCTAGTGAGTGACGCGATTCAAAGGTCTGAGTATTCTTTACAATCATAAGGAAACAGTTGGGCAGCAGCTCACTGGGACTGAACTGCTGCATATTTCTGATTAGTTATTCAGAATTTAGAAGTCTTTTAGTTAATTCACTAGCTTAAGATTCCACACTGAGCTGCTGAGAAGTAGTGAGTAGGGGAGAGAGAACTTCAGTAAGAAAATAGCTGTAAAATGAAAAGGGATGGAAATGAATAAATAATACATAGGGTGAAATTTATTATTGTTGGAAAGACCGCTATCGGTCTTTCCGAGATTCTCGCACAAGATCATGGGTTGATCCCGCAAGATTCTCGCGCGAGTTGTTTGATCGAGTTTTTCGATGGAAAGGTAGCCATACTACCTATGGCTACCTTTCCATCGAAAAACTTGATCGAAAAACTCGATCAAACAACTCAGGCGAGAATCTCGTGGGATTATCCCGAGATCTCGCATGAGAATCTCGGAAAGATCGATAGCGGTCTTTCCAACAATAATACATTTTGCCCATAGTTGGGAAAGTATTTTATGGTGACAGACAAATAAAGGGAGGTGAATAAGCACTTTAAATTCTTCACCTTAAAGTTTCCAGTTTGACATATAAATCTCTGGTTGATATGGTCTTTTATCCTAGCCACCAGTCAATAGTTTTAATGGCAGGCTGGATGCAAAGTAGGAGAGGCAGTAAGTAATACAAAATAATATTCAGTTAAAAGACAAGCCTTATGTTAAATATGTGTTTTTGTTGCTAGAGCAACCAGAAAAAAAAAGAAGCTCAAAAAATGAAAATAAAACCAATTGTAAATGGTCTAAGAATACCACTGCCTAAAGCACAGCAAACATTAATTTTAAAGTCAACTTACCTTAGATTACTTTATTCTGTTTCATCGTTATCTCTGCAGAATAAAGGTAAAGTTTTTGGTTTTATGTTATTGTGCCAATAAGGGATTATCAGCTGTCTGAATCTTTCTTTAGAAGAAATTATCCCTTGGACTTTAAAGAATTGTCTGATCTATCCAACAGCAGAAGAGATCCAGAATTGCAAAGTTGCTAGTGAAGCGAGTAGTTTGGGAAAGTGCACATTGCATATTTGTGGTGAGTCCACACAGTTATGGACACTTTGTTGATTTTTCATATTATGCAAAAGATATTGGGGGAAATGTATCAAGTGGAGTCAATGTTAAAAATGGACACAAAATACTTTGCATCCCTTTATTAGCATTTTGCATCCATTTATTAGCAATTTATCATTCACTTTGCCTACCCCTGTTCTACATGTATTAATTTACAAGTACAAGGCAGCCATTGTAACAATTTAATCCCACCCCCTGTAGAGAAAACTACTGCCCAGGACAAATTCCTCTTACAGAGCATGTGTGAAAACTGAGTGCACTGACTTGGCAGTTAGAATGACAGGAGGAATAAAGAATTAAGCCATGCTTGTTGTGGTTAAGGTATATATTTTACACGTGAATGGTTCAAATCTTAATTTTGTTTTAGCACTAAATAAGGTGATACCTGTATTTTGTGAATACAGTGAAGTGCTTTGTTGAAAAATAAAGTATTTAATAAGCTAATAAAACTAATTTTACAAAAAAAAAAAAAAATTGGGATTTGAACAACAACTTTTCAAATAAAAAAAAAATAGCACTTATCCACTATGCTATACTTCCACACCAATAAAAAAAGTTTGAAACTGAAGTTAGTGCCCCAATTGAGAAATTTGAGGATTCAAATATAGAATCACAAGAAAGGAACAGAAAGGACAGGTGATCAGCAGCTATTTAACATAGCATACCTGCATAAAAGGGAATTATAATGGAAGTTTAATTAAACATAAACTATCACTATAATATTGTAATCTGTGGACTTTGTTCCCACAATGTGTGATTATCTGCATGAATCAAAGCTTGCTAATGTTCCAGTGAGGTGTGGAGATTATACTTTTGCTGGAAAAGATACATTGGAAAAGGAAGAACTTTTTATAATGGGGAGGGAGGGGGCAAGCTCTAAAACTCATTAACAGTATACGGCTGTACTCACATCATGAATAAATGTGAATTCACACCTTTACACAACTATCTGACCTTTAATGAATAAGCCTCAAAATGTCCTATTGTAGTTTGTTAGTGAAGAGCTTAACCAGGAAAGCAAATGCTGAGAGAAAAGGGGAAAACTCCAAAACAACCTGCCATTGACACATATTATATACGTAATTCTAACAATATAAGGTAGGAAACTGAAGGAGAAAAACTGTGTTATGACCAAGAAGCTGTGTACTCTGCACCAGAGTAAGATTGGTACAGGCTATTCTCAAGGTGTGGATTGTAAGGAAATACAGTCTTCATCCTTAACTTGGTGCAAGAGGATTCACAAGTCTTAGCCCTCAAGGTAATCTTCTATTAGGGTACCTGGGCAGATGAAGCGCAGTCAGACAAATAAAGATTGTGGACATATACAGTAGGCAAGCAGTAGTGACAACCAGAATGATAACTAAACCAAATGGACTAGCTAAGATCAATGCTCATGAAACAAGCAAGAGATCTTAAACAGAGTTAGGAACAAGGTCAAATCAGAACTAGGAGTGAAGAGATGATTAAGTTAAAAGTCAGAAACCAGAAGTAATGAGTCAGAAAAACTAAAGTTTAAACAACATCTGTAGGATGAATAAAGCCTTAAATAGCTTGACTGTGAAGTCAGCAGAAAGAGATGTAGGAAGGAGCTAGAAAACAGTAGATCTGCCAGTTGTCATAGCAAAGTATTGGCAGATGTCTGGGTGGTGAGGGGGATGAGTTGGGTCTCTTACTCCCTAAATATTGTGTCCTAGATAAAATGCGAGTCAACCTGTGAAATTAAAATAGAACTGATTCATATTTACTTGATCTGATGTCTTATCTTCTGGCCTATGAACTATTCCTGAATGGCTCCATATTGTCTAAGATGCTCTTAATCCTATGGAAAGGCACCATCTTCCAGCTCGATACACTGTACTCCATGGGGTCTTGAGCCACTGTCACTGTACCACTGCCATATTCCACTAAAAAAAAAAAAAAAAAAAAATAATCCATGGCATGTTTCTTCTTCTCTGAACTGAAATTAGCTATTTACAATTTAAAAAAAAAAAAATTTTCTCCACTGTATTCATAGTGGAAAATAAAATGTCAGGTGGTATGTAGAGAAACAAATAAAAATACTCCATTAAATGTTGCCTTTTAAACCCAAGATGAAGTATAGTGCAATGTTAAATAGATATAAAAAGAAATAAACAAATCACCTGAGCTAGATGGTATACAACACTGGGTCCTTAGGTAATTAAGTGGTTATTAATGGTACATTAGGTCAACGTTGGGTTGTATTCTTTTCAATATATCTATTAATGACCATGTCGAGTGAGTAAAATTTCAATATGTGCAGATGATACCAAATTGTGTAAAGACAGTACTCAATTACAAAAGAAGTTTACCACTGATAAATGTAAGGGTATGCATAAATTATGAGAAATACATGCCATGATTATGTACTATACTGCCCAGTATAAATACTGTGCAGAACAGACATGGAAAAGGTTTTAGAAATTTAGCTTGAGAATAAAATTAACTAACAACCAGTGCCAGGCAGCAGCTACCAAAGCAAACAGGAACATGGAGTGCATCAAAAGGGGCACAGATTCATTTGACAAGAATATACAGTAGTTCTACCACTTTACAAAAGCACAGTTTTGGGCACCAGTGCAAAATAAAGATGTAGTTGAGCTTAAGTGGGTTCACAGGTAGGCAACTTCAGAAATAAAAGGAATGGGCAATCTAGAGTATCAAGAAATATTACCAAAAGTTAATTATATATTTTGGAAAAACTTAATGATGTAATATATCAAGGGTTAATACAGAGATCTCTCTTATGATATACTCATATCAAGGACTGTAAGTATAAAAAGGAGGCATCCTGTACATCTAGAGTAAAAAAGTTTCTGCACCAACATAGAAGGGGTTATTTATTGTAAGAGCAGTGAGGTTATGGAACTCTCTGCCTGAAGAAGTTTTCATGGTTGATTCAATAAAAGAGTTCAAAAGGGTGTGATGCCATTCTATAGTACAGAAATATTATTATGGTTACTAGATAACTGGAGCTGGGTTCTTTAAACAGGAAAGTATTCTGCTTTTAGTTGGTAATGGTTTTATTTTCTCTAAGATGAGAATGATTTGGCCTCATGTGTTTTTTTTTATACTTTACTCCTATAAGTGCAGATCCTGCCAATTAGACTTGTATTCATATTTTAGTTTTACAGATTGACCAAATTTTAGTTAGGATCTTCACTCCAATAATTAGGTGGTAAGGTCCTAGTTCAGATCACTCTCCCCACATGCAAGTAGGGAGTGGGAATGTCAATGTACCTATGTTTATAGGGCACTCAGTCCAAGTTATTAAAGGTGTAGGTCATTTAGGCAGTGACATCACCACTATCAGGGAGTTGGAGGTAAGGTAGGGGGTCAAACTCTGACCCTGTCTAGAGAACAGTTGCTGCCTTCCACAGCCAAGGTATTGACCCCACTTAACTGAACTAATTTTCCCTTACCCCATTAGCAATTGGGATAGGAGTAAAGGAGGGGATCCAATGGGGATCCACAGGAACCCACCATAATTTTAGGGCCTTCCCTATAATGGACTGAAAGCAGTTGCTCTAGCTGCCACAGGAGCCAAAATCCCAGTTGCTCTGCTGCACCACTAAATTTAAAAAGGTTATGTTGGCAAATTTAAGCCTTTTCAATATGAAATAATGCCAGAATAGTAACAGGAAAACCTTTTGTAAGCCCCCAATTCATCACTTTTATTTGGCGAAATCAGATCAGCACAATTACGTCAGTACGCCTTGGCGAATTGTCACTCCAACACAAGCTGAATACCTGTTGCATTCACCATAAAAAAAACCCAAAAAAACAAGGTATTGCATAAATATGGGCTGGGGTAATGTTGAGAACTTTCCACATTCCAGAAAATATTGGTATCTGGCGACTGTTAAGCTATAGAAGTGGCACATCTTTGTAAATTCATGCATTTACACAACTCACATACATTTACACGCACTCATTTTTGTCCTCTCACATTAATGAGACCATAAATTCAGTCCCAGTTAGGATTACTGAGAGTTAGTCAATGCGAATAACCTTTTTTTTTTACATTAGGAAATAAGTTATTCTTTTACAATACATTCGTATTTGTTTTCACAAACGATACATTTAAATGTAACTTTTCATTAACCTTTCTGCTAACTGGTTATATGGTTTAAACTTATAATTCAATGATCCCAATGTTATGCTTATGTCACTGAGAAACATAAATTATAAATGGGCGTCTGATAAACTACTACAGAACATCAGCCTCTGTTTTGTCATTTATGTGGGTGTATTTGCTACAAATCATTACTGAGAATAATTCTTCTGGCTGGATTGTTTGAGAAGTATTGATTGAGAAGGTGGTGAACTTTTCTCCAAATAATGTTTTGTGATGATGTACCTTTTTTTTTCTAGTGGCTAGCGGAGATCGATACAGAGGTTAAAGGATTAATTTCTGTAGATTTTATTTTTCAAGCTTGCTGGAAAATGGTAGATATTGTACTTTTTTCTGATGCTTTAATGTTTTATCAAGCATGCTGTCCATGTGATATTCATGTTTTATTTTTCAAGAAGGAGTTGAATAATTTATCATGAATGTATATGTACTGGGAACTGCACTATTTCATTGGCAATGATGATTGTGGTTTTGTGTTTGTCAACATTGATGTTATATTTTTCTGCTTCCAAGTATCATCATATTTTGGCTTGTGTAGAATTAAGTATGGTTGGATTATTTGTATTTTTAAAAATTATTTTTAATATATTTCCCTGAAGGGGATGCTTTGTAGTTGCAGTTTTTAGGTTTTCTGTATTACAATTCTTGATCTTTGCCTATGCAATAGTAGAAGTATAAAGTCAGATAGACATTTTGATTTATACAACTGAACAAAAAAACTCTACTTCTAAATAGAAATCAGTCTACTAAAACTTGTCATAGACACAGAAGTTTTTTGACATGCTAGAAGCATGCCTTTTTGTAAATTCTAAAATATACTGTAATTCAGTCTCCAGCTGAAATGATTCTTGTACTAGTGTGATTTCAATTCAACAAAAATCTTATTCTCTGACAATCCTTATAAGGAAGTAATTATTAACATTTTACACTTGCAAAAAGGTAGATGACATCCAGTTTTCATATATTACTTTTCTCCCATCTAATATACATATTACTTTTACTCCTGAATAGTTACCATGCTGTTAACCCTATTGCAGTACTTCCAAATCTTGTTTTTGGTAAATATGCAGTATACTAGTTACTTAGAGGCATATTAGAAAAAGTGTGATTTGAATTTGTGACAATTCAACACATATACACTTTGCATATTTCATCAAATATTTTCTGCGCTCAGTTGAATTTACTAAAAATTACAAATACATTTTTATGCAACACTTTTTTAACTAGTTAATGCAAAAAAAAAAAAAAGCCTTTTTCCACCGCTATTTGATAAGCTGTTCAGAAACAATTTTATTGACAAAAAGTGTTCACCTGCCTTAGACTGGCATAAACCCATTTGTTCCTATGGAAAAAGTCCTATCACTTAGTCAGAGTTGAAAAGTTTTCCCATTAAAAAAGAATGTCAATATCAATCTCTAATGGTAGGTGAAAATAAAAGAAACTCTCACAGTAGGATTCCAGTTACTATTATGGGGACATTTTACTCAATAGGCACCATTTTGTTGCATTTTCGTCAAATGTGTTGTGGGCAGAGGATAGTCTCATAAATTACTGCATTTAGGGGCAGATAATTCCTAGCTCATGTTGCCACTTGGTCACCACATTTTCTAGGCTTTTTGAGCAAAATGTCACAATCATAGTAACATGAACCCTGTTGTTGCACTTATGTGGCAAAATACTGTTTTCTGTGTTGCTAAGATAATGGCCACTGTCAGGGACTAGTAAATAAGGATCAGAGAGCACTTAAAATGTACCCCTGTTAGGGAGATAGGATCCCAATAGCCAGATGAAATGTGCAAACCAACTGCCCAAAACTTGGAAAAGGCAGAGCAGGGGAGAGCTGATGCGGTGACAAGCAGATGGCAGCCACCTGAAGTGGAGGACAGACAGGCTGCGAAGAACAGTTTGACAGGTGTCTGGAAAATTATAAGTTAAAACAATTAACTCAAGAAAAGTCAAATAATGAAGCTGGGATCAAAAACGTGTAACAACAATTAGTCAAAAGGGTACACGCAAGTCAGAGTCAATACAAAAGCTAGGGTCAAAAACACAGGAAAGCTATCTCAGAAATGAACTCATTCTTCACAAGTCAAGAATACTCTGGCTTAATCACATGTGGCCTTTTAACACTTGGGAAGTGTTTCGATTGGTCCAGTGAAAGAAAAATTGGCTGTTGCAAGCAGAACCTCATGACAAGACTAGATTCTCAGTGGTTTCCCTGGGTATTTGATTTATCATAAATAACATAATCAGGTGTCCAACATAGAGGCTAAAGAAACCTCTGCTATACCTGTTGCTTTGTATGGATGAGTTGTTCTCTGCAGTTTTGCTGTATTTAAAATGCCATACAACTGAACCATGTTAGGAAGCCTGAAAAAATCTGCAGCAACCCATTATGTTTCTGAATCTAATTACCTGCATCCATATCACTTTAAAGAGGAAAACGAATGCTTTTCAGTTTACTGCTTCTTTCCTATCTCTCTGTTGATTTTAAGATCAAGTTTAATAATAAACTACTAAGTTTTAGTTTTGGGTTTGGTTGATTCCAACCCTGTCAGAGAATTCTTAGAAGAACTTCCAGACAAAGGGGCCAGAACTGCTCGGCACACTAGCAGGACAAAGAGATATCAGTACTATTGTGGATTTGTAACATTTTTTTTGAGCTACTTTGAAATATTTGAGTCTTTTTTAATACAGATTTCTATTTCCATTACTAACAATAAGACTCTTTAACAAAACAGGTGCAAATACCCACTGTTTGTATATACAGTTCCTTATATGTTCTGACTACTGTTTCTGCCATATTTCCTATAATACCTACTATGGTTTTAGCACTGAAAGTGGCTTCACCTGAGTCAGCTCTTCCTCAAGTACTGACATTGCGTGTTGACTCATATGAAAATTTTTTGCATGTTTATTAAAAAAAGCATTTTTTCGAGCATGGGGCAAAGAAATTTGATCAAAATGAATTGAATCGAATAGGCTGAAATGCACCCACTGATGCTTTAGTAAATATTCTGAATGAGTCCATTTGGGCATTCAATGCTGGTAGTTTGGATTTCATTAGAGCCTTTACACATTTTACAATTTGTATCATTTTTGATTATTATTTACACTTAGTATACAAGTTTAAGCTATGGGATTTGTTTACAATATGATGATTACAAACTTGTCAGTTCATTTGCTTGATAAACTCATGCCAAAGGCATAAAAAATTACTTATTTAATTTCAGGTGATGGTTGTTGGGAATAAACCTTGCTTTTTGTGCACATACATTTTCATAGCCAAATAAGAATTTGATTAATTCCATAACTCCAACCTGCATGAAAAAATTCAAATCATCTGTACATGCTGAGCAAAATGTTCATGGATGACAAACTCATTTCCTTTTAAAGCATTCTATTTTAATGTAGTAATGTTAGAGGCTATATGCCCTTGGCATCAATGCATGATGATATTTATTGATGTTACTGCCCCTTGGTCTTTGATGTGTTTTTAAGAACTTTATATATGAAGTCAAGCAATTTAGTTGAAATATTCTCAGCTAGGATTTATAATATGTATATATTAAAACCTACAAAGGGATGATAAATGTAATATAGATACCCATTGGTTGGTTGCTTTTTTGCTGTCTTTTTATTCTTAAAATGTGTAACACGGTCTTGATAGAGGTAGATGATAGACCGTTCTCTGTGGAATTCTGGGTATTAAAGACTGATCTAACAAACATGGGCTCAAATATGGTACCACACATGTATCCATTATTATGACAGAAGTGCATGGCTATAAGTTAAGGTTTTAACTGAAAATTGAATTACCAAGTCATTAATTGCTATAAGAGTTACATAATTAAGTCTACCTAGTTTAACTTCATGTCAATCCAGTGTCAGGAGAGAGTCCAAATCAGGCCAGCTGCAAACTGAAGATGTAGAAGATGATCCCTCTGTTAGTGTCTGGAATAAGAATCAATCACCATACAATTAATCTAATTTTAATTAGAAATGCCCTTATTGCTAGAAGGGCAGCCAGGCCCCATTTCAACCAGCCAAGAAATCCATGCACCGCTTTGTAAATATTTAGACCTATTCCTTATATTACCTTTAAGAGGCATCATATCTAATATAAATCATTTATGTATATCTCAAGCCCTCCATTCCATTAGTTACTTTGTTTGCACATCGTTAAACCCTTTCTATTCCTCTTTGTTCTTTTAATAGATAGGTGTCAAGAACTGCCCAAAGCATTCCAAGTGCAATCTAATCAAGGATTTCTACAAAAAATTGGCAGTATCTACCCAACTGTGCAGATTAGTTCAGTAAGATTTAGGGCCAGAATCCGTATGCTCCGAACTTATGCGGAAATGCCTTTGCGAAGGAATTTCCACGAAGTGCATGAGGCGCCCCGCTCAAATATTCACGGACACGCTTCATGCACTTCAAGAGTAGGCGAACAGAGCGGTATCAGCTGGGATCTGATTGGAGGAGCTGTAATGTCAATCATTATTAAGCCCTGCCCATCCCAACTCACGTCAGGCTGACAGGGAGATGGCAGAGAGAAAAGCTGCTTAAAGGTACATTCTTTAAAATACTTATATATTACAAAAACATTTAGGGGGTCATTCCGGTAGGTCCGAATTTTCCGTCCCGAATTCACTTATAGCGAACTCCCATTATAAAGTTGCGACCGCGACAATTCTCCCATTATAA
>JAKJJM010022296.1:0-10888 GCA_021901965.1 Pipa carvalhoi | reverse complement strand
TCTGCTTCTATTATTTTATACTTATTCAGTTTGAAAAGCATAAGCAACTCTTTCTTCAATCCAAAAAATAGCTGCAAAGATCATCCCTTTATCCAGATATATTTTCTTATATTGTAGATACAATACTGCAGAAATGTATACATGCATGCCAACGTTACCTATCAAAGAGGGAAACCTGTGTAAAATTTACCCAGTGTAGTCTATTACCTTCCAGGCTGTATATTTCAAATATTTCCCCTTTTAAATATGAGTGTATTCCCAGTAAAGTATTAAATCCATTATTATTCTGCAGAACTTTAAAAAAGAGTTTCTGTTAAAGAAATGGTCTTGTCAGTTTATATTATAGCTAGGGTTGCTACATCATCCCTTTAAAACCAAACATAAAATGAATTAAATGCATGCAGCGTGGCTGCTAGAAACCGGTGCACATGTATGTTGCATCTAAATTAAGATCAGCACTGCAGCATGTGTGTTCTCAATGGGTTTGGTTTTAAAGGGATGAGGTGGCAACCTTAATTACAGGCGTTTTGTTTTAAGGGATTTCTTTTCATACATGCCAAAATTTCCCTTAAAAGAAAAAGACATGAATTAGTATATATGAAAGGTTACATAGATTGCAAAACACTTTAGAACTGTTGCAGTGCAGTGCCTTGCACTGAATTCCATACAGGCCTGTATTAGGTATATATTAGACATGTTTAAATCTATCTTTTTAAAGGGAGTGCTATATTGTATGCCCATGATTAACTGTTATTCTGTAATCATGTCCTTTTCTTGTTATAGACTGCTGAAACCATGTGGTATCCAACTGAATTGATTAAAGATTTGTTCGACATCTTCATCCCTTTAACACCAAAAACCTCTAAATTATCCATTGTGCAAGGCCTATAACAGATTAGTTCAGATGTGCACTGAAGGGCTGCAGAAATTGTAGCATGCATCACAACACATTAATAATCTACCCTGATGCAATGAGGCAATTATACATGGTTGTGTCTAATTAAGAGAGAAACACTACAATTAAAGTATAATATTCTGTTTGACTGAAAGAGAATCAAACATTAGATTAGTTCTTAATTTATTGCACTTTACTTTTAAATTTGACAGATATATATTCATAGTTTTTGTTTAGCTTATTTTGCCTCAGTCCCTAAGCGTTGCACACCTACAGGAGCCAGGGTACACTGAGCATGTGCAGTGTGTTTAGTTCAGAATAAAATGGAGAGGTAGAGGTTAGAGCTTTATAGGAATGAGTTATCATTCTAATAGGGCTACTACTGTAATAAATATATATTTGGGCGATATCAGACCTTTGCATCAAATTGATCAGTTCTATGCAAATATATTGTTAGACTTTACTTCCTCTTTAATCTCCAATAGGTAAGGTCCTTGTTCCTCTTGCCTGGTACAAACAGTAATGTCAATGCAGTGGACATGCAGAGGCGCCCACCAATTTAATCAGATGGGTATACATATCATTGCCAGGCAAATGTCTCCAAGTTGGTGCCCTCGGTGAAGCTGGTAGAATCAACTAAGGATTGCAGGAGTTGTAGATGGTTGGATTAACTGTAGCTTTAAACATGCTGTTATAAAACGAATCTATTAAACCTAGAGTCAGTCTACAAAGGCATTAAATTCACAACAAAAAATAACATTGCATTCAAGTGGGCTGGGTGGGCATGTGAACTGGTAACCCTGTCTCCCTGTGCAATGCAGATTTAGGTAAATGTTCAAATCCTCTATTAAAGGGGAAGTATACATAATCTAATTTCACCCAGGACAGCACAAATTAAGGATATGATCATCCTTGGAAGTGAATAAGCACAATTATGGATGCAAATAAAGCCTTTGATTGGCTCTTGAAACAAAAGAGAGTAATGGTGCAAGTTGGAAAAAAGATTTCTAATAAATTTGTACAATCATTTGCAGTGTCAAACAGCATCACAGTAAGGGCCACATTCCCGTATCTCCGAATGTGCCTGATGCGTGCTGCTGAAATTGTCGCGGACGTGTAACCATAGGGAAGGAAAGGGGAGCTAAATGATGTTTGGTGTATTTTTTCTAGTTTGTACTTAACTACTTGATACTTGACTTTTTTAAAGATTATTTAAGACTGTCAAAAGCAAAGGTAAGGATTTTCTGCGTCTCACAGAGACTTTTTTCCCTGCATCAAGATCCAAACTTTCTCGCTCCAAATTATTTATGGCACCACATTGTTTTACATGGCATAGCAATGCTCATGGGTGCATGGTACAGAGCGGGTTAGTGGTGGAGGCAGGGAATAAACAATAAGATGAACACAGAGTTACCACAGGGATGAAGGCACTGATTGCACCAGATGCAGCTTGTTACGTTTTTCTATATTTTGCAGACAGTGTGTTCTCTTTATTGTAACTCTGTTAACCCTTTATTTATGAAGGGTGCAATATCCTCAAATTGGACTTAAACCCCCAAAGTACCATAAGTTAATATTACTCATGTGACACCAATTGCTAACTCTTTTCCAGGCTGTTTTTAAAAAAATAGGAAATAATAGCATTGAATCTTGCATATATCTGTTACATTTTACACTTAAAATGATAGTCTGTCGCTAGGGTCCACTAACCTAGAAACCAGTTACAT
This sequence comes from Pipa carvalhoi, assembly GCA_021901965.1. Lineage (NCBI taxonomy): Eukaryota > Metazoa > Chordata > Amphibia > Anura > Pipidae > Pipa > Pipa carvalhoi. The sequence continues at coordinate 8,266 of JAKJJM010022296.1, read as the reverse complement.
AAAGAAATAATCAATAGTACAAGGCCTTAAAAGTATGAGAAGTGATGAAAGAGGATTATAAAGGAGGAGACAATATCTCTGTGATTGTAGGGTACTTTACATTACTGGAAAATTACCACTAGTGTATGAAATGCAGAAGTATCCATGAAAGGAACAATTCAGGGTTATAGGTATAATATTACAATTTAACTGAAAGTATTTAATCCTTTAGTTCAGTGGTTCTCAACCTTTTTATTGCCACGACCCCTTTAGTACAATTCCCTGTGATTTGGTGACCCCCATTCATTAATTATTTATGGGCAACTCCATTTAAACTCTATATATCCAATGATCTTAGGCAACCCCTGGCAAATAGTCATTCGACCCCCGACGGGGGCCCGACCCACAGGTTGAGAACCACTGCTTTAGTTGTTTTTGTAGTAAGAGAGACTGTATCAGCACATAGCAGGTTAAATAGAACAAAATAAGAGATCGACAGATACATTTTGTTAACACCCATCAAATAACAATTCTTGGCAAATGAAAAGTTGAAATTCAGTAAAAATGCTACATTAAAACATGCCAAAGTATTTCCAGCATATGGTTAGCAACAACAAACTAACAAGGGTTAGCCATATAAAATACAAGGTACGCAACCCTGCATTTAGCTTTCTTTTTGGTTCTTAATAAAGGTTACTGCTCTTAGTAACTCATTTCTGCAATTGAAATCAAGTGTGAACCCCTCGGACTCAAGCAGATAGAAATCTTAGAGAAACTGGGCACAGCCCTAAGGGAAGGCTTAGCAGTCCCCCATATGATCACAAGTACAGGGGGGTGGACAACCCAAACATTTGGCTTAAATTGTACGTGGAACATAAATCTATTATTCCATCTATTCCTTTATCATATTTACTGCAGTACTTCACAAAGTCCAAGTTTCAACAAATACCTAGACTAGTATTTATATTGTCATCTATCAACAGAGCAATCTTCCTAAAATCATACAAATAAAAAGGAGTAAATGAGAGAAACAGAACTGAAACAATTCACACTTACTTTGGAGCTCTTGTTTCCTCTAGGTTACCCAGAATTCATTTAGCTAATCATAATTTCAGACAGCTGAAGGACTTTCCTAGTTACCTTGTGCCTTTCAGGGTTTCTGTGGATATTTATTAATTGGTACTTAGAGGATGAATGTAGAATGTTACTTGAATTTATTTGTATATAATATGACACTAACATATGGCCATAGAGCCATGCATTAGAATTCGCTAAAGGGGAAGTTCACCTTAAATGAACTTTTACTCTGTTATATATACTAGTAATCTAGGACAGTTTGGAAATGGCTTAAATCTTCTATTTGTTTCAAGATCTGTTTGCAAACTGATTGAGTGTAAATTAAATGCAATCAGTGGAGCCCTGCTACATGCATTACGTATCTGCATCCCTGGATTTACAGATGAGCTGTTAAACTTAATTTCATCTCTGCAATAGCTCATTTAGAGCGCAAGGCTGCTGCCCCATCCATCCGCTTTACAGTCCATCATAGCCGAATTCCATTTCATAACAAAGCACAGCAAATGATTCGGCAAAACCAGCACTAGAGTATCTCATTTAAAAGAACCGACCATGTATTTTTTTATACCTCATTAAATATATTTATTTACAGAATTCCAAAATCTTGTCTCTTTCAACTTGGGCAGTAGTACAAATCCATTTCCATCAGACGTATTATAAATCAGGTTAGATTATGGTGGTGTTTATGGTGTATCTTTAATACAGTAAATTTATAAAGCGATGATGTCACAGGCAATGTGTGTTCCACCCCGCATCATTCATGCTTTATTGTTTAACGGTACTTAAACAATGTGAGGTATTTCCTCTAGTTACTGTGTATGCTGCAGACTTTACTGCTCAGCAGCCTCATGTAAAAGTAGCTAGAGAGGGATGGTGGGTCTTCACCAATAGCTGCTAGGATTAGCATTTTTACCCCTGTTCCCTAGTTGCACCCCTGGAACAAGATTATTGCAGATTTATCATGGTTAAGATATAGGAGTTCAGGGCGTTGCAGGCTACCAATATAATTACACCAAGGTGAGCATTTGTGACGTCTTAATAATAAATAATATCAGGAAAAGATTTAGGAACTTAACATGTAAAATCTAGGACAAATTAAAGAGAAGGGTGATGTTATAGAAACATTTAAATATATGAAGGGAATGATTAGAGTTTGGCAGAGTTTCCAAATTACTTAGGGCCAAATTTACTAGAGTCGAAAATGATTTTTTCAAGCTTGGCTGTTTTTTGCCTCGAAAATAGGCAAAAAGGTTGAAAATGATGTTTTTGACCTTTTCACCCCATTTTTAACCTGTTTTTCACCTGATAATTGGGTGAAAAAGGGGCAAAAAGGTCCTCCAGCAGTGCCGTGGGTAGCTGCCTACCCCTCAGCCTACCCCTGCATTGCAGTCCAACTGCCTGGCCACTGCACAGAAAAATGGTAAGTCTGAGCACTGTTGAAGGAATGTGTGACTTATCTAGTCCAGCTTTTCACATGCTAATGAATGCCACTGTGTGTTACAGCCAGAGCCTTATTTCTCCCTATGCAGGATGTGCTTGGATTTGGAAGGATGAGGGTGCAACCAAAATTATATGCATTTCAGTTACAAAAGGGAAGAAATCCTTAAAAACTAAAAGGGTAGGAAGCAGCTAAGAGCTGTATACCTGTTACTAACCCTCATGATGGTAAAATCGGTAGATTTTTAGTTGACCATGCCTCTGGGCACCATCTCATTCGCAATCTCAGTAGTTCATGAATTTCCATTATGAGCTTCAAAACCATTAATGAGTATCCATCAATAAAGATGTGGGTGTTTAGACCATCCAAGAGAGCCATAGGTTTACCTGCCTGTGTTTGCTTTCTCTGTCAGTCTTGTACTAGCGTAATGCTATTTTGAACTCTGCCTGCACTCATATGCATCCACTTGTTAGGAGTTACCCACAGCTCACTCACTCTCAGGGTTATAGGCCCGCATACATTAGGAGTAGTGCCTGTACCTTTAACACTTTAAATAAAGGGTGCCAGCGGATCTTCTTTATAACAGGAACAGTTTATTTACACAGCACAAGAACTTCACACTCTTAACTCGAGGTAGACACTTGTTCAATACCTTCAGTATATTCAGTGTATAGTTACCATCTCTTTAATATAATGGGGATCCAGGAGCAGCTCTTGCCCTTCTAAACACAATGCGGGCATTCCAATCACTGGACATATTATAGGGGTTTCCTTGTAGTACCTGAGATCCAACAATGCTTGGGTCCATTTCACCCCAGGGTGTACTGGCACCTCCAGACTTATGGGATTATACCCTAAGGCCCTTTCCTTAAGACTCTTGTCTGCAATACAATTGGAGATAGCACCCTTCGGTTGCACAGAGTTAACTAGAACTCTAGAGTGGTCTAGTGCATGGACTCCGCTACCTTCAGCTGCCTGCAGGCACCTTCCACCCCACCCAGTGGAGTCCCTGGATGTCAAAGGCCCACTCACTTCCTGGACAGTAACTTATATAACCTCTGGGGAAACTATAACATATACATTATATTTCTTCAGAAATTAATACCTAGCTCCACTAGATAGAGCTATTAACACATTCTTAGCAAAACATATCTCTAGCATATACACATTGCTAAAAGGCTTCCAATACATAAATGGTATAAGGAAATGAAATCCTACCATTTTCTTACTCTAGTCAAGTTTTTCCCTTACTAGTCCGACGGAGTCCCTTCCTGTGTCTTTTGATCCTAGTCTTTTCTCAAGTTCCCCCAACTTGTGCCAAGTCCTATATGCTACTATACTAAAATAAGCTTCCAGAAATAGTAGCTTGCTCCTATCAGATTTCCTGATTACATGCTTGACTTCATGAACACTATACAGGAGTTTTATTGATAGTTGTCATGCTAGATCTGTTTTCATTTTAATAATACTGGACAACACCTCCTTACCACATACTTAGTGTATCACTCTTGATGGAACTGTAATTTGATCTATCAGATCATACATGACTATGATTTTATCATGCCATAGACCAGTGGTTCTCAACCCTTATATTGGCGCCACCTTCTAGTACAAAATATTGTTGCGGCTGCGACTCCATTAAGGGAACATTATCACAGATTTGCTATGGTATTCCGATGGTCTTAGGTGACCCCTAGAAAATAGTCATTCGACCCACGACCCTGTCACAACCCCCAATTGAGAACCACTGCCATAGACTCTATATTTTGCGCCTCTACGTGTGATGTACCCTATTTCATAATAAGTATTCTGCTACAAAGTAGAAGTTGTAAATCTGTTGATTTATTTTCTTTACACAGATAATCCAGATTTGTTCTTTCCCACTGATCTCCTTTATGGAACGAGCCAGTTTGACATTTTTTTTAGTTTATGGATAGAAAGCAGCTGAGTCTAGTCACAAGTGCATCAGGTGCACCACTTCCCAGTTAGGGAATAGGAAACCCTTTGGTGATTGTCCTGGGCATGGATATGTGACCAGGAGAAGGAAAATGTAGGTGCTGCTATTGATAGCAATGCATTACATTCACCCAGATACACTGGTCTGCCTAGAACTGATGTCCCAAAGTAGTAAGAGCTTGTGTATTGCTCTTTAATATTTTTTTTTTCAGCAATACCAGTTTCCTCTTGAAATATTTCCCCCTCTCTCATGTACAAATCTATATTTCTATATTGCACATTTGAGGGGTATTTTTTCCTAAAATGACATTGAAATGCCAGTACTGGTGATACTGTGACCAGTAGATGGCTAAACACTACTAGAAAGTAGAAAGAAATTAGCGGTCTGCATAGTACTTGTATAAGTAGTGTGTATACATTTCCTGTATATGGGTAGGTGGCAGTGGTCCAAAATATCTATAGATATGAAGTTTACAGTTTATTTGGGAAATTTAGACTCCTTCAATTGTACTACAGTTTTTGTTCTACATCAGCCTTATCCCCAAAATGATAATATTCATTTTCCCTTCAAGTTACACACCATACCCCATAATGTTAAAGCAGAAAAAACTGAAACATCATATTTACATGTATAGTCAGACCCTTTAATAAGTGATGAGGTGTCTTTTACCGCAATACAGGTTCAAAGCTTCTTGAGTATCAAATAAATCAGGAAAGAACCTGGGCAAGAGATTATAATAAACCTGTACGCCTTAAAATCATACTTTATTAGCTAACAATTAAAATCCAAAAAAGTAGCAAACGTAAAGAGGGGGTAAAGTGAAAACAAATAAGTAGTGTAATTAAAAATTCAGTATGTCTTATTACGTTATACAAAGTGGCATATTATTATTATTAATATACATGCAAAAATATCAAAACATATGATTTTACCGTGGCATTATGGGGTATTGTGAATAAACAGATGAAGAAAAAAATGCTTATTATACATTTTAAAGTAAGACCAACGTAATAAAAAGTAGTAAAAGTGAATCTGTGAGTCTGGATACTTGCTAAATGCACTCTGGTATATTCATCTAACCATATACAAAAAGTTAGGGAAGCAACCTGAATGGAACCCTACTTTTAAAGAACCACTAACACCAGAAACAGAAAATTGGCATTTGGCTTTGCATGCCAGTTATACCAATGTAGTTCTTGTAAAAATATAACCTTCATATTTACAATTTTTAATTCTTTCGCACAGCCTTAAGACAACAATTTTACAAGTATAATATAGGAATAACTGCTGTTCCAAATTAAATGGGATTTTTTTTCCTGATCCATTAAGTTTACAGAGTTCCTAGTTTGGAGCATATGGAGTATTAGATTTTGATAATGTCATATTTTAGTGCATTATTTTAAGTGACGACAATATAAAGAAAATGTGCTCATTAATATGAAAAAGTGTATTTGTTAGAGACCATTTTTGCAAGTTTAAATAACATACAGTGCATAAAGAATACGGTCAAACACAGCATATAGTAAGTACTCCTGCCATATTTGTGCACAAAGGCGGTACTTAGAAAAGTCAAACATCACATGACTTCCTTCAGCAGTTGGGAAGTAAGCAAAGCACCTACAGTATATAGTAGAAACAAATACATGGAGTTACATATAAATAAGCATGCAAGGACTCCATGGCAGTCATGATCACACTGAGCCAGTACAATTTCTACCTTATGTAACCTTTATCAAAGTGATTAAAACACAATTAGCAGAACAGAGAAACAAGACAGACTGAGCACGTCCTACAATCCAAATTTTTTGTAGCGATGAAGTAGCTGATTGCAATTTGGGCAGAAGTGGCAGACGTCTTTAAAATAACGACCCAAAAACGGGATGAGGCAACAGCCAAACCAAAACCTGTAACAAAACAGATATTTAGTTAACTGTAAACCAGCAGGGGACTCAGCACATAAGGACTTTACAGTAAATATACACAGAGTAAATTGTGTAATGTTATATTTGTTCCCAAGTTCGCTACAGGGCAAATACTGGGCGGAGATAAACGGTTGTGGAGGAGTTTTTGATATTGCAGCCACAGATGCATGTGCTGCGATAATGCAGCCACTCCCGCTTCCACTCACTCAAACATTCACTCATAGTTATACTGGCAAATTCTACTCATGTTTTTTGTTTGTTTTTTGTTTTTTTTTTTATAAAGAGCACGGTTAAAAAATGCCCATACAACATAACATTGAAAGCAATGACTATCGGCTGTGCAACATCCTAGTTGTATTATTAGTTTAAGGCATATTGTAATGTCGTTTGTATTATCTCTCTTTATAGTATTTTCTACGCAAAGTTTCCCCTTCCCCGTTTCCTAATGAAATGATCCAATCCATCTTAACTTCCTGTCATCATCTTAGTGGAGTCTTGTCAATGCAGCCACATGAATCATTGTATATGCTCTCAGACGTACTGTATGTTCTCTGCATAAAGCAGAAACAGAAAGCTTGCTTCTAATCTATCCCATCCCTACACAGCATTTTACATTCTACCAAAGCAAATTTATATAATCATACTCACCATTCTTACACACCATGTGAATTATCTTCACTCAGACACACATTATGAAAAAAAAAATGCAAATCAAGACTCCCAATCACACTGTATTATTTACATGTAAACATGCTTACTATTTCATGTACCTACACACAGTTACATACACTTTTAATCTCACTCAAATAAATCCATTTCTTTACACAGTTCCATCTTAATGCCTAATTCATATACAGTAATAAAACATTTGCTCACACACTGTCTGGTTATGTGAAAACAATTACTTTTATAGCTGTAAAATCATACCTAGTCTTCATAAACCTCCACTTATTTAGTCATAAATACATAAGCACATTTACATCTTTACATCTACGTCTTTGAATGGTTTTATTCCTCCAGGCCATGGTATAATTACCAGAAGTAAATTAAAATCCACTGGACTATTTACTTGAAGCCCTTTCATTCCGCATCACAATGGCTTTGTCAGATTAGCTGAATGAGAAGCCCCAAGCATTTATACTCTATCACCTTAATCATTCTGGAACCATGAAATTTTGGACAGGTGTGAAATGCCCAAGCTGCATGGGTGGGAGCTGTGACAGTCACTTAGCTAGAGGTGGGAGCTGTAGTCAACAGAGCATTTGTACTTGGTATAAACAAACCATTGTGGATAGTATTACTTTTATTATTGACGGTGTGAATTGTTGTTGCAAATTGAGCAGCAAGGTACATATTTTGGGGAGAGGGATTGCTTTGCAAAAAGATGTTAGCTAGTCTTGAAAGGCTCCCTATCGCACATGTACAATGCCAGTTGATTTAACAACAATTCACACCTTTAGGCTGGGTTCAGACGAACATATGATGTGCAGTGCATCATACGCTCGTGTGAAGATAAAAACATGTGACGTCGTTCTGCCCTATGGAACTACCTTGTTCTGGACAGATGAGTGTATCGCACGTGTGCGTGCACTCCGGCCGTCGCATTTTTCCCAGCGTACGGCCAGGAACAAGGTAAGTTCTATGGGGCAGAGCGGCATTTTGAGGCTGGGTTCCACAAACGTATGACGCGCTGCACATCGTGTGAACCCAGCCTTAGGTTAGCTACTTTGTAGCTGTGCTGGAATAATTGTATCCATTGTTTCCTACAGGGTAAGCCACTTTGTGATCCTAATTCAGTGATGGCCAACCTTTTGAGCTCAGTGTGTCAAAATTTGTCAAAAAGCAGAGCATAACTTGGCTGGTGTGTCACTTCAAGAAAGGCGGGGCAACTGT